>DWPT01002699.1:0-15694 GCA_018251895.1 Agathymus mariae mariae | reverse complement strand
TTATTTACAGCATAATATTTCTTATATAATTACTAAATTAGTAACGATAAAAAAAACAATATGTATAGTTAACAGATAGTTACTCATTTTTAAATTTATTAACGGCTTTTAACGTGTTTTGTGTTAAAATATCGCATTCGCCAGTTTGACAGCTCGATGCCAATGTGACAAAAACTATATATGTACACATAATAAATACGTGAACAGCCAGATGCCCTCGTAGCGGACCGTTCTTGTCTATGTGTGCTTTCAGGATCGATCGGATTCATTAGCTTAATGCAACGTGGTTCCCGTTGAAAGAAGTAAACGCCCGTGCAGGGCTCGCCGTGTCGATTTGTTTATGTAAGCTTTGCATGGAGGGTTGTTAGAGCAGGTTATGGATACAGTGCACAATGTTGGTGGTTTAGGTGTTGTTATAGTAACAACCCGCAAACAAGCAGGCCTTCGTTCGTGTTGCTAAGTCAATGCCGCCATTGCACATTGCGATCAACGTAGTGTTGCTGATCGAGAAACCGGTAAATTTACACTCCATAATTGCAACCAAAATTGATCGCAAAACATTAAACTGGTAATTTAAGAATTTACTTATTCGATGAAGCTAATAATCCAACCATCTAATGGTATACTCATGATTACCAGGACAAGTAGCTGCATAATACAGAAAATAACGGCTTAACGAATTGCGTCATCCTTTGTGCAGCAGGCATCTTTTTTTACATAAACAAAGTGATTAAAAATCCTTAAGTCTTGATCTCATGCAATTGCTCTCGATATCTGGAAGGCTCATGTGTAAATATCGTGATCTTTCAATACATTATCTAAACAAAATTATAAAACATAAATGAAGGGTATGTTTTAAGTTAACGTAAAGATTTGAATGACACACCGACGTCAACAGATTTAATATCAAATTTTCGTTGTTTTTGATGGATTTTAGAATGTACTTTTTATGTTTAGTGACTAATATGCTTCTACAAATAACCGATTGATACAATAACATTTTAAGGTAACCGCCACATTACTGGGAAGCAACCTAGTTGTAGCGCTAATGTGTGTATAATACAAAACAAATCAAATAATTTATCTTATCGTTGTAGTAATAATGTTATAACTGTCCCACAACTGGGTTCGAGTCTGTTCTCACAATGTAAAACGTTAAGACCATAGTTCGCCACGCCGAGCCAGTCAACTGCGACTTGGCATACTTCACACACTTTTGTGAACTTCATTGACAACTCCCAGTATGCAGGTGTCCTCTCGGTGTTTTGCTTCACCTGATCAAGTGTTAGTTCATTTGTAATACGCATATAATAGGAACAATTTTAAGTACGTGTCGGATCTGAACTCGAGTCTCTCGATCGAGAGATCGACACACAAACCACACGTTCTGCTGCGACATAATCAATATCAAGACTACGATCGAAGAGCTTTAGTTTATTTTCACGTGTACCCGTAAAAGCTTTCAAATACACTCAACGTACGTACTCGATTGAGCCGACCGGCGGCGCGACCCCACACCAACCTCGCACCAGCACTATGCTAATTTAATTTTACTTGAGTTTGCGTTTTTATCACCAATTGATTTTGATAGCCCAACCCTTGTAACGTACGGTTAATAATATCGTAGTAGGAATTGACTATCGCATCATTTGGGACATGAAAACTGAACGTTGATTACATAACAATTTTTTATCATAAATAAACGCTTACACACTCATACTCGTATATATACTAGGATACCCTGTGTTGCGGGCCGCATAGACGTACACAAATATGACATCACAAACACCCGTGACCCGAGAACACACATTTATCTGTCACATAAATGTTTGCCCTTACCGGGAATCGAACCCCAGACCCCTCGCTCAGCAGGCGGGGTCACTACCAACTCAACTTGGGGTAGTCAAAATCATAGTATAGTAGTATCATGATTGGTAGTTACATTTAGCACTAATTCTATAGTTCCCGAGAAAACCATTAAGTTTCATTTAATAGTTGCAGTTTCCACTTAAACTGTTTCCGCGTTTAATGTTTTCATAGTATAAATACATACTATATCATATCGTTTAAAATACACATTTATAAACACATATTATCTGATACCAAGTTCTTGAATAGTCTGTGTGTTTGGTATTATGTTGTTTTGCTTGTTGCCTGTTGTTTTGGTCAAGTTACAAGCAGTTATTGCTGCCCCCGGATATTCGTATCTACCTTAATTAACCTTGAAGTTAATCATAAATATGGTTCTGATCCCGGGGAGCGGGGAGATAGGACGAATCCAGTGAACCTCCGCTAGCGGCCGTCGCTAGAAGCCTCTTGCATCATAGGGTTTATTACATAATTAACTGGATTATAATTGTTTATTGACGATAATACACCGATTTATAATCTCCACTACGGTTGCAAAAATATATTTTTATTAAATGGAAACTATAAAATTGTTTATCCGAAGACTAAGGTGACCGCGCCGTTTACGGATATGAGAACAATGAACGGGCTATAAACAAAAATGTTCTTGTGGTGGTGTAAATGTAAACAAAGGTTTTTGGTCATCGCACGATGTGCGCAATACGTGCGGCGCACTCTGCAATCTTAGTCCACATTATTATACAAACTTTAAACGAATTAAACTAACGCGTATGGTTTATTATTAGGCTTTTTTCATATCAAACAAGTTAAAACTTGACAACGCCACTCACCATTCGACCTGATGGTTAGCGGTGGTCAAGTCTGATGTTCACCGCAATAATATAATAGCCTACTCACTCTCCTCTATTAAATGCTATAAATCTACAGTCCAGTTGATAGATAAATAATTTCCGTTAGGAACATTGTATAACATACAAATTTTTGTTGTTGTAATTCAAGATGTCTCGTTTGTGTATAGCTTGTGCAGTGTTATCGTTTTTTTATTGTATTTATATATATTATGTTATGTTTCTTATACATATATGTCAATGTAATATTTGAACACCGAGATGACATGACGTATCGACCGCTATATACCTAATTTAAATCATCCGTACCTCTGAAAATTTCCGAATCAACGGTCAGATGAATCGAGTTTTGTTGTACATGTAGGAGATTGGTCAAATCGTATGTTAACGCACGATAAGCATCCATGTTTACTGTTTCGGTTATTACTCCGTGACGGAGGTTCTACAATTATAGTCATGTAGACGTAATAGTGTCTCTTGATTGTAACGTCATTGTTATCACACGCTAGTTGCCTGTAAACATTATACATGTGCACACGAATGATCTGAGTTAAATAACTTTTAATGAAATGTTACATGGAAACCAATGGCATCTCTTTAAATAAATGTTCGAACAAACATAATAAATAGTGCAACCGAGACAATATTATGTTAAAGATAAAGGCCGAGACATGTATATGAAATACTTCCATTCAAAGTGCGAAATACCTATTTATGTTTACATTTCAATACATTTTTGAAAGGAGATCAAAAGAATATTTTTACGTTTACCGGCGATGTTATATTTTAAAATAACAAATTATATTCAATATCGTTTTGTTAATTAAATTTTTTAAATTGTTTCGTTTGCAACGTGTTATCTCATAAAACAACAAGGAAATTGATCGATAAATACATTAAAAAAAACCACAACAATGTTAAGTGTCGCTTCTTAATATTAAAACTTTAAAGAGAAGCCTGATATTCACTTTAATTTACTTACTCCCTGAGTGAAGTTGTTTACGAATTCAGATCTAAGTATATAAAACCCTCGTCAAACTTTTGATCGTTGATAACCGTGCCCCATCGGTGTACATCATATAACTGATGCCGTACATTTTTAACCGACTTCATAAACGGAGGAAGTACAACCATAACTTAGTTATTTATGTGTGGTAAACATCGACTGTATTGAACATTTAAGTATGTAGTGCAAACTGAATATTTTATTTATATTTAATATCGCTTTTTAGTACACGTTTGTATTTTTATGGGTTTTTTTTATTTTTATTCAAACGCTTTAAGCACCCTAACTCACCGTTCAATCCTCACAACATATTGTTTGTCAACAGCTGAACCACCTCCGCTAGTGAACGTGACGGTGCACGCGTCTACGATCCTAGCGCTGATCTTGTGGAACGTGGGCGGTGACGGCGGCCACCCTATCATAGACTTCACGGCGCAGTACCGCTCGGCGTCGCCCGTCAACGGCTCTCTCGAGCCATGGCAACCGATCAGCCCCAATCACATCAGTCCCAACTCGGTGAGGTCGTGTTTCGTGTCGGGGTGCATCTGGTACAGGACGTGCTCAGTGTAAAGGACCAAACTCTGTGTAGAGATATTATGCTAATTCTAAGCAATGCATTGACGTTTAAAAATATCCTATCGATGCTCCTTCACTGATTTTACGATTAAGGATATGCTCTTGAAATCGCACGATTTAACCAGCTACGTATCGGTTTCTAGAGTCAACCCTTTCTTCTATTTGACCGCAAGAGACCTACGATTTAGTGGAAAAAATTTACTGATAATTGGTAAGGTACCCATAAGGTCGCGTCGCTCCATAGGTCCCGTGAAGAACATACGGTAGACTGCAAATCTAATGTTGAGCATTGAATACCATCTCAGTTCCCAGTGGTAACCTCAACACGATTGAGGTTTAAGGCAACTTGATACGAAATGCAGAATGACCTCTGTAGGCTTACAGTTCTACAAAAAGGCGTGTGTCGCCCCATCTCGTATCCGAGCGGCAACGCATCAGTGATATCTTTGGTGTTAATGGCTTGACTGCTGCCGAATAAAAAAAGTGAAGTACAAAATTCTCTGGCTGCATTCAATTGCCGCCTAGAGCAACATATATATGCATTGCTATTTTAGAGGAACGTATTTGAATATCTCATTTTTAGTTGTGTGTTGGCGTCCACATTCTCAGGTCAGTGAAACAGAGACACGATTGAAAATAATTCTCAACTACTGCAAAATGATTATAACAAAGAAGCTCTATTTGTCATTTCCAGCGGCAGATCGACGTGTATCACTTGGAGCCGAACGCGTCTTACTGGTTCCGGGTGTGGGCGACCAACGTGCTTGGACCCGGCCCGCCTGTGGAAGTACTCGCCACCACGCTATACTCCGACCAGGAAGCAGGTCAGTTCTCACTGGTCGTTGTGACCATTCGGGCCGTGGAGGTGCGCTAACTAATTCAGCACTGAACAAACGGACTTACGAAGAAGATCTACGAAAGTATTTTCCAATATTATTTTGATATAGGAATATTGCCATATTTACAGAGAGGTATACTTCGAAAGTCACTTTTAATGAACGATGAATGTATATTTGAGACAAATGAAATATATTAGAAACTACGTAGTGTTGGGCAGGCAAGATTAATCTTTACGTTTCCGTCTGAAAGCCACCTTTCACTAACAAATACATCTGTGACTTATAAACTTATGATGTTATATAACTGGTTATAGCAACACATAAGACCATCGAAATTCCCGTCGTTAGTGTCATATTAATAAAACAATAAATTAATCATCGTACGAACATTCAATTCCAGAGCTATACAAACACTTCCTGGAGGGTGCGGAGTCATTCGACACGCGCACATGGCTGGCGGCGGTGTGCGTAGTGATGGGCACGTTGTGCGTGCTGGCGGTCGGTACCTGCGCCGTTCTGTGCCGCGAGTGGCGTCGGCCAGGTGAGCCCGCCATCTAGACTGGGTGTCTAGACCTGATGATGAGTTCCAGTGATACCAACATAGAGTTAAACATCGCCCCGCTTATTTCCATACCTAGCCATATTTCGATGACCGTGGATTTGGGCAATGTCGAATCGTAGGTTGTAGGCATGCTGTGATACAGTGTTAAATTTTCTCTTATTACTTTATTCTGTTATACATATTTTAGTGGCTAGGCAGGTGATATGAAGATATGAGCAGAGTTTCATAACCTCTCCTATACCTAATTTTTCGCGTACACTTTTACTGAGAGTCGCTCCTGAAGATACAAGTGTTATATTTACATAATTAGCATTCATCTGGGAGTCAGTTTATACCTGTATAGACGAGAGTGAGAATGCAATTCAGGTATAACATTAGTCTATTATAAAGAAAATGGTTAAATCAAAGAGTGAAAAATAATCACTGAAAGTACAAAAATCTATTTAGCAATCCATGGAAGAGAAAGATATACAAAAGTAAAAGCATAACTTAAAAAAAAATTTAATAGATTCATGAGACTTCATGTCTGCCTATTTCAAAATCCGAAATATTTCCAAGAACGAAACTTGGTTATCCATTATGTGATACAGATACAGAGGTGATCAACATCCTGTATTTAATATATTCGCCTATTCGATTAAAACCATAACTCGTCAATCGTACAAAAGAGCAACTATTAAAACGAGGTAATGTCAATACCTTATAAAAGTTATAGGCACCAGATCGTATCGACAATAACGGAACGAGCACACTCGACTCTTTGAGTGCTTCTTAACTTCTCTCTAGTGTTTAATAATCGATTTTCGCAGCGAGGAAGAAAATCTCGACTAATCGTATCACACTGCTGTCAAAGTGACATCGGCATCTGTCAGGGGATTGTCTATGTCTATTTGTAATCTACGTGGCAATACTGTTTTAAAAACAAATGTATCTATTTTTATTAAATGTTAATTATTTATAATCTATACAACGCAGTAACGATAACTAAAGTTTTCAGTTTCAGATTTGTCATTGCTAAATGCTGTGTCGTACACTTAATACTTTTATGGATTTAAATTAAAAAAAAAAACATGCTAAATGGTTAAAAACTCAACAAAAGTACCAAAACATATGTTAAAATTTATATATAATTATACACTAATTAATATCGATTAATTTGGAACGATAAAAAACATTCCAATTATTTGATTAAATAAAATTTTATGAATTATGTATGCACGCTAAAATTTATGTAGAACTTTTAATCAATTATCATTATAAGATTATAAACGTTGGCCATTGATAACAAACAATATTGTAGTGCCAATTAGACTAGGTAATAACGCAAAAATAAATCTTCCATTTAATTAATTATCGAGAATTAGATTTTTTATAAAATTATGAAAAGTTTTTAATCACATAATGTAAGCTTCTAAAGACGTTACATAAGGTACTACGCGTTGATATTCTTATAGATTCCATAATGTATTGAACAAAAATTTAATTACAATTATATGTAACCAAAACTCCATTAGTTGATTCGTTTTACATTTTTAGCTATGCTTTTTTGCTTAGGCACGTGTGTTATAGAGCCATATTATGATTGTTTTTTAATACAGAAGTTGAAAAGCCAATTAATAACTGTCTAGTTACATGGACATTACCAAACTAACAGTGTTATTTAGAGACTTCTGTATACTTTCAAAATATTACTATAATTTATATGCAACAATTATACATTACAATTTATATAAAGGGAGTAAAACAAATGATTCAATGGTCGTTCATTATTTTGTGTCAAATATATAAATTAAATTCGTTCAAATCAAATGCTAAATTTTAATATGTATATACAGCTCTTTGTCCTTATCAACTGATTCATTAATTGGCCAGTCGGAAAGTCTAAAGCTTGGAATTTTAACTAAAGTTAATTTTAATTGTTTAATTACAGTTAAAGGTTAACAGTAGACTTAACAAGACAAGGATTAGAGTATAATATTTGGGTATGTTTTTTTATTAAAGTAATTATTGCAGTTGTGAAATATTGTTTTTACTCTTGACTTAAAAACGTTTGAAAATAAATAAAAACTATCTTTCCAAATTCTCACTGACATTGTTTCCTGAAGCGAAGCAAAAAATTTACTTGTGGTATTTATTAACAGAATAATCACATGTGCATTGTATTCGTGACAGCAAATTGTTACAATTCATCACTAGAAGAGTTATAGATGGGTCTGCGTAGGATTACATTTAATTCTGACCAAAACTATATAACTATAACGTAAATTAAAGTGTTGGGCGACGTGACCAAAAAGCAATCTAAATAGTACAACCTCAATATAAATGCAATATTATTTAGGGAATATATTCCATTAGCATAATTGTGGCTTAGCCGTCTATACTAATTTAATTAAAAACTACAGTAGCTTGGCATGTAGAGACTTGGCATGTATAGGTTGTTTCAATTTGCATCTTCAACGAGATGTGCACAAATTTAAATTGTGGGTATTAAGAAAATATTAATGAATTCAATTGGGTGCATGACAAGTATCAGTAAATAAAATAAAATATTTTTTATTTAAAATTTGGGAGGTTCACGCAGGTCTTTAATATCTGGTCTCAACTAAGGATTAGTGGATCTGTTAACATTAAGTTTGTTAAAGGATATGAAACAATCTTTTCGATGAAAAGTAAAAAGTAAAGTAAGATAAAAAGTAAATCATTACAAAAAGCTTTTGCGATCACTGAACGCTTGACATCTACAATTTTAAATAATATATACTTTTTATTTAAGTGTTTCTCTTAAAAGTAATAATAAATAGGTTTTAAGATTAACAATATTAGTGGTAGGAGGTTTTTATTAGATTTTTATCTGTATGTAGGTGGATACATAATATATTTAGTATACAAGGACATCTTGCCAATAATTATTTTTATTACAGCATGATTTGTGTAGACAAATATGCGTAGAGTAAAACCTGTAGAGGTTTGTCTCTTTTAAGTATAAACATGCTTTTGTTTTGTAATTCAATGATATTTTAATCGATAGTTAATGAAATCGATTAACGGTGCCTTTAAACCATTTTATGAATCTTGTAAAAACGTAAATACCTCGCCAAAGCACAATCCTACAAACTAGAACTGAAAAATCCCGTCTTAGTATTTCTAGCTATACAAATATATATGGTACTACTGAGATTGCATCTCAATAAAATAAAACAATTTATCGCATACAATAAATCCTAGTAGTTGTAGCTGACGACAATCAAATGTTAAATGTGAATCAACTAATTGTATTCTTATGATGACTTTAGGGCCACTTCTTTCTTCTCGGACCACTTTTACTAGGAGCATAGTCCTGTAGCTTTTTTACGACACTCTTCTGGTGAATAGCGTAAATGCTGACCTTGTTTGCAATGAATCGATACGTGTTAATGCAAAGTAGTGCCTATGTAGTCTGTCTAGCGTATATTTTAAAACAAAGCAGTTACCATTTGTCGTGTAAGTAACAAATGGTTTATACAACTATGAATTAGGAATTGCAATCTAGATTATACCCACATACTTTAAATAAGCATGTAAAGCAATTTTAATTAGAACACAGGATTTTTTCTTAATTGTTATATAAATACAGGACGGAGTAACATGAATCGTATGTTTGAAACGCAAAGGTCTTTTTAGTCTTTCGTATATTTATTATTGGCAATTATTTCAACGTGAATATAACGGTATTCGAATAACCATGCCAAGTTTGCACAGGGACATCCGAAAATAAATTAACCACAGCGGATCTGGGTTCCAGTTCATCGGTCACGTTTAAAAACATAATTACGCGCATACTATATGTAATATGTTACACTTTAAGTTTGAGGAAATATTGTGTACACGTTCCAATTCTTCGTTTGTGACGGCGTGTGATGTCTGTGAATTTGATCAGTGTAGTGGGCTTATGTCCTTATACAATTATGAGAAGACCCCTTGTCCAGTATGTGCATATTGACATAATAAAAAATTTCATTGGAGCTTACAGATATAATCTCTCGCCTCCCAGAAACTTGATAGGTAGGTAAACTAGATGTAAACTAATTTGTCATTAATATTATTCAAATAACAATTTCAGATGATATTATAACATTTCATAACCATAGACTAGAAATTAATAGTTTTTAGATACCCCTAGTTCCTACCATCCGCGGGAATGCTTGGCGTAGCGCTGTAAAGCATTACAATACACCACATAGATTTAAACTTGGGCTATACCAAATATAACATTTCTCTCTTAGGTGTAACATTTTAGAAAATTTCTTAGGCATCAGGAAATGTACCGTTTATATAAATTAATTAAATATTATCATCTTGATTACATATATAATTTTTATAGACGGTACCTCCTCTTTGAGTTAAAAGATGCAAGTGACGATATCTTTTGACAAGTTTTCCTAAACTTAAGGGAAACTCGCTTCTGAAACTCAGTTTATAAAGCTTAATATATTCATCCGAGATGATTTCGCTTTGCTTTTCTTATTAACTGTACGAGTATTGACGACGTGCAGAAGCGAGTTTCATCGATTCGATCAATTACTCGCATGTCTCGCATCTTTCCGAGATCTGATTTTACGCTGTATTTTACTCATTTTTATTCATTCAAAATTTTTTCTTCTTTCCCTTCTATCGCACTGGCTTGGAACGCACGCTTGGACTGCGGGGCTGCACACTAACAAACACACATACACACGGTGACGGTATGTATTAACCCAACCCGACCTCGATCTAATCGAACCTGCCCCGTCCCGACTTCGACCTCGACTCAACGAACTCGCCTCGTCCTGGCTTCCGTGTTGTCAAACCTGCCCCAACTGGACCTCATAACAGAGAACGGTGACGAGCAAGATATAATAGAACTAGTGCCTAACATAATCCTGAATCCCGGCTTCATGGAGAACGACCCTATACGTCCTCGGGAGTCTTACGCGGCCTCCATCATCAAATCGAGCGAGTGCCCCGGGCCGGGGAAGCCCCGGCGTGTCTGATTCTCGTCTTTACTCAACCTAAGGATATTCTATCTCACCGATTCTGGACTGTTGTCATGACTTTGAATGAACATTGGTCGTGAGTTTATACAGTGACCGTTCTGATTGTTGGTCGTGCGCTGAACCCATTATTTGAACACAGTTGAAGATGCGTGAACATTGTATGACGAACGCAAAATGATTCCATTGGTTTTCGTCGCATTTAAAATGATATCTCAAATATCTAATCTCTTACATATATTATTACAGTATGTTTCATTTGGAACTCTTCAACTGTGTAAACTCATGGAAATCCAGAAATATCAACTAATTTATTTTTGTATGGATTGTACTGAGGTTTTTGCCTTACATTTGACAAAGTAATCTTACGGTATGTAAGGCTTTTAAAAATTGTTTCATATCGCGTGCTTACTACGTAATCTGTGTAGGTTTAAAAAAAATTGTGATGAATATTATATGTTGACCTCCAGCAATCGGGCAATGCCGCGTGTATCAGTGCATTCTGGAACTCCTAAATTCTGAGCTGAGACCATTGCCCTAATGGGTTGAACCCTTTATATGTTGCGATTTATTGTTGGGTTTGTTTGAAGCACCTTGCCGTAGTAAGCGTGCGATATAGTCGAGGGTAACGGCTGACATATCAGTGCTATGTAAGTGATTATTTTTGTCATTGAATTGGAGTGATAGAATATTCTATAGATTGTACGATATTATAATGCCATTGAGCTTTATGCGAATATTAAAGTCAAATTAGTTTTTCCAAATTTTTTTTTTATAGTTAAAGTATATTCAAATGATTTTGTGCCTTTCATGTAACTGGAAAATTTTAAGACCTCAACTTACATATTTTTAGTTTTCTGCCATCGACTTCAAAATATTCAAAATTAATGATTGTATATGATTTAATAATTAATATAATGTGTAAATATAACTTTGTTATAAAATAACAATAACAAACTTTTTATAATTTGTACTTTGGTTATTTTAAAAATGAAATAATGGTTAATTCCAAAAAATAATGGTAATATTGGAAAAATAATTTGACGATAAATTAGCTTGTACCTAACCACCGAGAGAGAACTTTTCTAATACTGTGTTTCGTATTTAAATAGTGTTGCGGTTGCCACTATACAGTTAGCGTTATCGGCTATTTACTTCACAATAGTAGTTTCAAAACGTACTGAAGCTTGCATTTTACTTTTGATAAAATGTTTACATAGTTATAGAGTAGATATGAACTTCTTGCAGTAAAGTTGTTTTTCCCACTGGGAACCCAGACGCCCCGAATAACGTAAATTTTGAAAAGTATTGCTTACCGTTTTAAAATTGTTAATGTTGCTAGCTGTAATGATAATGTTGTATTTAATTATGTATTTTTTGCAAAACGTATTTATTATATATATTTTTGTAATGGATCTCATGTAATTTTATTAATATAGATAATGAAAAAATAATAATCTTTTGTTGATGTTATTTTTTTAATGTGATTTTTACACTGTGATTTTTCTTCCATAGTATGGTCTCTTGGTTTATATCTAAATCAGTGGGATAATAATAAGAAAATATGTATGCATTTAGTACAATACAGACAAATCTGCTTTAGAATATAGTTCCAATTTGTATATCGAAAGAAGTTTTGACCTGTTACGTGTTCTGACTTATGTTACTATTTAAACATAGGCAATCGGAGACTGTCGCAATCGTGCACAGGTGATGTATTTTCAGTAGTACATATTATACATAGAGTTTTAATAATTAACTGTCACTAATTATCTCCTGTGTTGCCAGCATCTGAACACTGCTTGTAACTTAATAAGTTGTAGATTAACAAACAATATGACAATATAGTAGTTGAATATTCATATATATAACACTTGAAGGCAATGACGCACGAATATATATTAAGCGGGTGTTTGTTTTAAATTAGTGATGAAATTATTGTTAGAAGATTTTTTTTTAACATAGATTAACAAAGAAAAATGTTTCATCTCTTCTTGTGCATAAATGTCAAATTTCCCCTGTTACGAACGACAAAATGGAATCTGTAGTTTATGCTTGTATGAATTTATAACTTTGCTCTTTTTTATAAGTACATTTCAGACTCCATCTTGACGACGTGACTGATTTTTGGCTCGTTTCTTTATAATGGCGATTCTGTGTTCTTGAAGTAGACATATAGTTATATCTCTGTTTTCGCCGTGAACCTATGGTTTTTAGACGTCATGCGTCAAATAGTTGACAGTGTCCAGTTATATGTTGTCACACGATAGTTGCATGACTAATAGTAGAACCACGCCCGCGTTAGGTTAGTATTACAAAATATGAGATATAACAAAGTTGTTGTCGGTTTGTAGAGCGGTTTATTTTTGTACGCATCTTGTAAGCATATCAGGAGAGCCTTAGAAACTATAGAGATTATCATATTTAATATACGTGTATAAATATATTGAAATTATTAAACCTTCATTCCGTTCTACATCCTCGCATCGTTACAAATGACATTTACGAAGTTTTTCATTTCATATTTTTAATTTGGAGTACTTTTTTCTCATGTTCACTTCTTTTAAAAAAACTTAAGACCTGATTTTACACAAAAGGTAACTTCTGATAATTATTAATTAATATTTTCGTCTTGTATCGTATATGATTGGGATAAGAGTCGCATAAAAAACCCTGTATATTTCTTAAATATTTACATTTATTTTATATAGATTGTACTCACTCTGTAACGATATGAGGAGACCCCTCTTGTAACTTCCTCTCTAAAACGCTCATTGCCTTTCTGTGTATTCACTACTTATTTATATACTCATATATGTTATTACATTCTATGCATTTACTGGGTACTGGCTGGTTATATTTGAATTTCGGAAATAAATTTCCTTCATGTTCCTTTTTTCCAAATAGATTTTGATAAAAAAAATAATTCGTCTCAGGACATAAATGACGTTTTCCTTCATATTCTGTTATTTAAATAATTTTGAAAACTTGTTCCGTATTCCTAAAAATGTATTATTAGATTTCCAAAATTTTACACCAAATTATATTCAAATACCACCGGCCAGTACCAGCAAAAAACTAATATTCCTATATCGCGTTGTGCTTGCGAAACGAATAGAGTAAGAGATATGTATATATCAGCAATTATCGTTAACTGTCCGTCTCTTACAGCGCGTGCTATCGTGTCAATTACGTGTTTCTCTGTCCGTGTGTCCATGTCTGTGTATCCGCTTCCGTGTGCCCGCGTCTTGTTGCGTGTAGTGTGCCTGCACCGCTGCACCCGCCGCCTACTGTTGTATCACTCGCTATTTAACAACTCCTTGGGACTCTATTCAGTAGCAATAAAAATGTCTTTGGAATAAATCTTGATACTTTACTCAAGAAAAAAAATGAAAAATATCTGTTTATTGACATAAAAGCGTAAAATTTCTATTTCATAATATGTATGTAAGAAGCAGTAAAAATGAATATTACAATTGAATAAAGTCCAAAATGACTAGCTTATGCAAGTTATCTCATTTTGTACTGTAACATATGTTAAGTCAGTAATTTTAACATATTAAAATATAACTATTAAAGTTATTTTTGTATGATATATCTCATATTTATTGTTAGGACGAAGTTAGTCGTATGTTAACTGAATGTTTGCAGGTGATCAATAATGTTGATCGTGTTAGTTTCTTATGGATTAGGATTAAACGTCACCCGTCCGTCACGCCAACCATCACCGATATCATCATCATCATCATCGATACCATCACGACACTTATTACCGTGGTAGCATCATCAGCCATAGTGGCAACAAGCGAAGACTACGTCTAATACGTCATGTGTTTACATGACGTGGTTCAAGCAGGACGTCAGGTATCCGTAATATCCGACTTTATACTTTACAACAACGTCACGTTGACAGAGGCAAGTTAAATGTAAAGATTCGACGACCTTCTGACGTCACGTGATTATTGACTGAACGTTGACGTGACTGAATTGTGGTAACGCAAATGTATCCTTATCCAATGACCGTTCTGTTGTCGGCGCAAATAGACATCGCAATCAACAGCACTACATTGTCTTTAATACTTGGTCGTCAAATGAATACAAAAATAATAAAATAGATTATGCGGTCGTAATTTTGAAACGTGAAATGTGCTAAACATAAAGCCGGTGAATAAATATTTTTTTTATTCCCGTAATTTTTTTAATACTAGAATATATAGGGTAATTAATACCTCTCTTAAATGACGAACGAAATAAGTATTTATACTAGGGCGATCAAAAAGTAATGGTAATCAATGTATAAAACAACATTTACTCTTTCAAATTAAATTTAGTTTTCTACATAATCTCCTAATAAGTTTATACATTTAGACCATCTTTTCTCTAAAGCTTGTATTCCATTTAAAAATATTTTTTTATCTTGATCCTCGAAAAACGCTTGTACAGCAGCCATCACTTCACTATTATCGGCAAATTTCTGGCCTCTGAGGTGACGAAAGAAATAGAAGTCGCTGAGGGCTAGGTCTGGAGAATAGGGAGGGTGCTCAACCAATTCGAACTACTTGACCAGCGCTACTTGAGCTTTGTGAGAGGATGCGTTGTCTCGGTGAAACAGCACCTTCACACGAAGTTTGCCTCGCCTTTTTTTCTTAATGGCTTCCCGCAACTCTCTTATTTGTTCGGCATGGTAGGAGCCTGTAATACTAGCTCCCTTCTTTAAATAATCAATCATGATAATTCCCTCGACATCCCAAACAATAGAAGCCATAATCTTGCCTGCCGAGCTTTTAACCTTGAACTTCTTAGGGGTCGACGAAGAAGGAATTTTCCAGACCAAAGACTGTTGTTTGGTCTCGGGGCCGAAGTGGTGTACCCATGTTTCGTCCATCGTTACAAAACGAATGCAAAAAACCGCCGGATCTTTTTGATATTTTTCAAGATTCGCTCTTGAAATGCGAAGTCGCTTCTCTTTTTGTTCGTCGGTCAAC
>DWPT01002698.1:0-15694 GCA_018251895.1 Agathymus mariae mariae | reverse complement strand
AGGGTGGTAGCTAGCCAGGCAGGCTTCACGAAAAGATAATAATACCAATAATAATATTAACGACTTAATAATAATACCACAAAACCCTACCACCAAGCAATATCAATATCTACGTCGAACGAACCGGCGACTTATACCACAGTTAGGATTTTATCGAGATACGAAGCAAGATCAAAAAAACATTAGGTATTAAGATTTCCCTGAAAAATGTGCACAGGCGGCTCGGTCGATACGGCCTCCCCGCGCCCCGCAGGTGCGACGAGATAATCCAAGATGGCCGCCGAGATAGGACGTGACGTCACGGCCCGTCCCCCGCCCCAGGCGCATCCTCGAGGCCTCGCCACCCTCCTTGGATCCTTTCAGAAATCTGGCAAGTACCGTTAGCAAACATGCTTCGCAAATTTTTTACTAACTTGATTTTTTATTAATGGACATACACTTATGAGTATCATGCATTTTTATATGATTTTATTACCCAAGTAATGGTCTCTGATCAGCATGAGATGAGTTAACTTCACCACGCAGGAAAATTGCGGGCTCGCAGAATTTTTATTATGATCAACTTTCAAATGAAGCGAGCGACTGCAATAACCACAGGTACTATAAATGGTCTGCTTTATTACACTTATCAATAAAAAATGGCCTCCATATGTTCTATACGTACACCCAGAAGTGGACATCTAAAGGTTTTTAGGTTTAGATAAAATTCCAGTTGAATTTTACGCTGTGATCTCCCACGATGTAAAACATATATAAACAAAAACATTGCTTTCAATAACTTATTTATTTTTTTGCAGTTAGTGAAATGGATTTAGGAATATGCTCTCCCTCAACATGAAAGCCGTCTCGTCCACTTTTGTACTTCGTCACGTACATCTTTCCATCGTCTCCAAGGAACTGGTACTGGCCTTCGACCTCGAGCACGAACCCATTCTCGCTAGGCACTAGCCGGCCCCTTTCTGATACTACGGTATCTACAAACAAATCAAACAAAGACGGTAATTGGTGAAGTAATATGAAAAAATATATTTACAGATTCTTCAAAAGTCGTCAAAGACGTAACCATTATAAACCACTAAAAACAAATAAGGTCCCCGCTTGGTAATGTCTATCCGGCGAGTCATCCATTAAAACGTTTTATAATTGATTCTAGAATGTATATCGTAACTGAGCGTTTACTCACTTTCCGCAGTGACGTAACGTAGTGCGTATTGGCCGAACTCGTCATGAATTTCCTCGTGTAGAACCGCTGGTAAAAATCGCAATAAATTAACATCGGAAACTGCAGGTGCACACCATGCCACCGATGCTAAGCAGGCTAGTACTACCACCTGAGAATATAAAGGAATTACAATGAATAACAAGCTTGATTGATATTGAGTTTTGTCGTGTCTTTCTGATAGGTTGTTTATATTCAAAGTGGTATGGAGACAACTTTGCTCCGCGTTTCTTAACGCTCAATGCTGATCGTTGAGCATCTGATCTTAAAGAACTAAGTTTAACAATACGTCACACGGAATTCATCTTAAGTTGCAATAGACAGACTACATAGTTTGAAGGACCGGTTTTAAAATGGTGATTACACCACATACGACATGATCCACGGACGATATAATATCCTAAAAAAGGCAGTGTTCATTATACTGAATTAAAAGGCTCAAAACTGGTTAAATTAGATGCGTTCGTAAAATTGACGTATGTCGAGATAATGAAAAACAAAGCATTAATACATAATAGCCGTAAAAAAAGTTTTCTATCACAAGAATATATTCACAAGAATCAACCTTAGAAACCCGCAGTTACAGACTAGATACATTATCATTATAAATGTAGCTTTAGTACGACAGTACAAGATTTATTTGAATTATTTGAATTGAATTGAATTGATACAATTAAAATAGTCTTTATTACGTACACAACAAAAAAAATATAGTAGTAAAAACTATAATGTACAGGAGTACTGTATATGTTATAAAGTTATGTACATTAAAAAGGCACGCACAAAAAGCGGTTTTATCGCTTTTGACTGGTCTATTCCAGGCAACTAATATAAATATAACATGTATAAACAATATACAGGCACCTTTAAATTGCAACTGCAGTATACTGGAAGGCTTAAACCAGAAATAGTTGTGGATGGCACTTTCACAATGTACCTGAATGCTGTTTACATATAAAACTGAGACAATGATAAGTAAAAACAACAGAAATATGACAGGCCAAGATAAAATTAAGAAATCCAAAAAAGAATAATTATAAACTTACAAATTTCATTGTTGTTGTTAATGTGATGTTCTGTGCGGCAACGACACTGTTGATTTTGTTAATCATTCAGTTTATATATTCTGCAAATAATCGACAAAGCCATAAACATTCCTCAGATGTTGCAAAATTGTAATTAATAAAAACCAATATTGATTATATTTGAATGTCATTAACTTAATCGTTAAACAACTGTTGTACGAGACGAATTTAATTGCTAGTACCTACATAGTACCGTTAGTACTTATTAAGGAATGAACTTACCTATACATCGGAATTTCTAGTATTTTTTAATCTCTATCTTTTTTCTCCAGAAAAAAGTCTCCAGACTAAAATAAATTTGATTGACATTCATATGATAACGTTACTTACTTCATAAACTTAGACCAGTGTGCAGATTTAGGACAAAAGTGAACTAAAGACTGACTTTGCAATAACTCTTGACATATTTTTTATAACCTGTATTGTTTTCTTCATCTAAGCAAGATAATGAGAAATATGTACAGGTTTAGGATAAAGGTCGCCTGAACGGAATATGGATTTTAAAACCGCTAGTAATGATAATATTCTCGAGTCAAGCGACGCTCATATCCCAACGTCAAGTAATCGATAAGTTTTATAAGCGTGATCAAGAGGCAGTGATCATTGTGTCAAAATTTTCTTGAAAGCTCACGTGTTTCGAAGCAATCTTCGAAGTTATAATTCCCTGTTATCGCTATACGACAGTCGTTAAGTATTGTCGCGAGCCTTAACATCTGCAAAAGAACTCATGGTTTCACCACTAACCCATCCATAATATATGTATGTATTTTACAAGTTGTACAATTAACTTCAATGGCAGATGACAGTACGTTTGGTTGTATTACTATCTAAGGAACACCTAATATCACCTACCTTAACTATTAAAACTTAATATATCAGTGTAGATACAATATTTTAACACTGTTGGCATTATTTAATATATTACACATATACTATTAAATTTAATAATTCATAGTACACAATTTCGTGCTATTGCAGTTTTGTATACTGTCAAACTGTGTAGTTTAATATTGTACATAGTTAAATACTTTTCTGCTGACGGTACTAGGGGGAGTGTAGGCGCTATGTGCTGTGAGCTATGTAAGAGGTTATCTCGCCGCCAGAGCCTATCTAAATCTGTATTATCGCAACCAGCGAATAATTATTATTACATGTTCACTATGATTTACATACAAATGTTTGCTGTTGAGCAGCTGAGTGAACCATTTCAATTATAACTTTTGACGTCGGAATCTGAAATGTTATTCAATATTTTTGGTGAGTTGTCACTGAAGCCGTGTTGATGTTAAGGTAAGTATCATTAACTCCGTATTACTAAACTCAAACGAGCTAGAATATCTACATTGGAATTTTTATTTTTATTACAATGTAGGCAGACTTTGTCATCGTTGTAGAGACATAAACAATTTTGTCTATTTCACCAGGTCTATTTGAACAACTTAACAGATTAAATGACTCTCGGTGTATTTGTAATTTATTTAGACGATTTTTCCCGTGTAATGATTCTTCTTCCGCGAAATTTTCCATACATATCTATGAGAATTAAAAACTGTTTAATACCTCTATGACACGCTCCTTCACAACTTCAGTCGATAATCGTGAATAAACTTTATATATTTTTAGCTCATCTTGAAGCTTGATCAGAGACATTTCCAATATAGAGAGAGATATTTCCAATGATAAAATTGTAATATAAACTGTTTTAACTTATCAATTAAAACACGAATGTGGTTTTATCAACATGTAGAGTGAATCGTAAGGAAGGGGTAGACGCATGAAGAGTGTATAAAACGTATAATGAAACGAATAATAATAGCTTCGATCGCGGTTACTATTAACGTATTTAAGTATAATGTTTCCCATAACCAAGTGATTGCTAATTACTAACTAACTATAAATAAAGCCAACCAGTAAAATCAAATCCAGTTACAATCCTTACATAAGCTAAATTGTGCAATTAACATATGCTGCATGGCAATTCTCTAGGCTCACAGATGAAACTCACTGCCGGCTCGGTGGTGCGATTGTTATTTTTATACGTAATGATTTTTACTTAACCATATATATACGTATATGTAACCATAATGTATGGTTATTTTTGTAATTATATTAACTTAGTATTACAATGATTTCGACCTAGAATAAACACTAAATTTGTCCTAATCACAGAATTTCCGCACTAGAATACTTGTTATATACACAATTCTATCAGTTAAGTGAATTTGTTTCATTAAACACTAACTAATGAAACATAGTAATACTTTTGTACCTACGTAACTTCATACAAACTTGTTTTTTTTTTTAATAATAGTGGAGTTAAATGGATGAAATAGTTTTAACGTGTTCTTTCTCAGCACACATAAAGTGCGATACTGCAAAATATTAGCGATGTCATTTCATGTATTATAAGAAAAATTAAATGACATAATCACAACACAAATTATTGACGTCGCGAACAAAGATCACTCGACAGACACTCACAAAATCGCTTAACTACCCAACCAGGGAACAATCCCCGGAACAAAGGCGGCTGAAGTGACGACGAGGTAACGAGACGGAGACAGGACTGTGGTGTGCCTTATCGACGTCTTCACAAATGCCTATTGCTACTTTCTTATGTTCTTTCACTACCAAAGGCTTAGTGGTTTGCATAAGGAATCATTTTGTTCTGTATTTCATTCGAATAAGTTATGAATCCTTTTTATAGACCTTCTAGACTCTATGAGAAACAGAGGTTCTCTCATGTATCCGTCTGTCTCGTATGTCTGCTTTTTTTATGGTAATAACCGACAAACGAGCAGACGAGCCATCTGATGGTAAGTGGTCATCGTCGCCCGTGGACATCAGCAAGACCAAAGGCATCACTGATGCGTTGTCGACCAGGAAATGAGAAGGTAAGAAAAAAGTACTGGCTCTCAAGCCACCAGCCGGAATACGCAGAGTCGTTTGGCGGCTGACACAAGCAGGAGGGTGGTAACTACCCAGACTGGCTTCACGGAAAGGTGAATATATATATAATATATATATATCAAAATACCAATAATAATATTAACCACTTAATAATAATAATATTGATAATATAAACTTTACGCAAAGCCCTACCACCAAGCAAGCTGGCTTCTGTCGCCTCTTACGACACCCTGTTCTGCCAGCGTGGGATTGGGGGGAGTATTCTAGGCCGCCCCCATACGGCCTGCTATTAGGATACTGAAAAATGTTTACGTTTGATTCAAATATACAAGTATCAGAGGTATATAAAGTTTACCATGTAAGTTAATTTGACACCTTGTGGTCCAAGAATAAAGCCGAGCTCGTCAATGGATCTCTATGTATCAACGTAATTGATTTTTACACACTGACAGGATTATCAGCGAAGCTAGAGAATTATTCAATGCTATCCCTATGAAAATATCCTGAAAACGGCAGATAGAGAGCGTAAAGGCATCTATACACTCTGCTCGCGGCGGAAATGGCGTCTAACCGGATATTGTATCGCGGCTTCATCTCCGGCGCGCTTCCGGTTCCGGTCCCCCGCCTCGTGCGTTCCTCGCCTAATTACTTGTTCCACCTATGTGTACAACATTTTATGTATTATTCATTAGTACGCGAGAAAAATTAAAATAAGTCCGCAATTTCAATTTCAATAATAAAAAAAATATTAAATTTATTGAACAAAGCAGTCTTGAGACTTTTAATATTAAAAATAAAAAGATAAGGCAGCAGTTAAAAGTAAAATCAACATTCACTCAAACGAAATTACATTTTTATATATTTTTTTATTTATTGAATGATTCATGTACACACATACTTGGCAAAGTGTAACATTTAACTTAAAAATGTACACAGGTTTTTTTGTTACTTTAACTCGGTAAAAATATTGTAAATGACATGAATATACACAAATAAGGCATCATAAATATACACAATGTTATTCTACATTTATCTCACTTAAATATCAAGACCGGCCGGAAATCGAACCCAGAACTCTTCGCTCGACAGACAAGCCCACCACTAATCTACATTGACCTCAGTTAAACAATACAATAAATCGTCCTACTACAAAGCAAAATAAAACGGAACTGACAATGTGTGGTCCGCGAGAACATGAGAAACAAATGTTTCATTGACACTAAACACCCCACCCCTGGGGCCAGGGACACGAGAATGATACAATTAAACATATAGACCTTCTGTAATGTTTGTTGACACTTGCTGTTTAGACGAACTAAACACGCGATGCATCTGGTGTTGCGTCATCAATGTTAACTGTTGTTACAATTTAGAATTTGAAATTTATTGCATTTAATGATGCTGTGAATGCTATGCTTCACTGGAACTACATCTGTACTTATTCAATTATAAGTCTGTGAAGTGGTCCACACCTGTAAGTCTTAAGCAATATTTCCAGTAGAAGATACGGTCGAAGTACGAAGTAATCATGTTAAGACTCTTCTATAGAAGGTAGCTTTAATTTTTAGTAAGTAAAGGAATCTCGATTGTACCATTGCATTTTCGTATTTTTTACCTGTGGCTTTTGTGAGCAGCTACCACGTTCTCCGCTGTAAAAATAGTAAAAAGTGAATGCGTCGCTTAGTTCCTTGACCATAGCAACAGAGATGCCTCGACTGTTGTGGATTTTTATAGGCGTAGATGATCCATTTCTGTTAATAACATTCCTCATGAAGTCCGATAACACGACTTAACTCCACATTGTTTGGATTCACAATATAACAAAAATATAGCACTTATGGTCTAGTGAATCGAACGTTTTCAACACGGCCACTCTGTTGTTTTGATTAGTGATATATAGATATGTGATTAACTACGTACAACTAATTGTACATAATTGCAGAGGTTGCATGCATTTATTGAATGTTATCATGTTGAGAAACATTACAAAAAGTAACCGTGGTGTCCGGCGCGATGTCGGATGCCTTATTTGTTCTTTTATTGTGATACTGTATATCCGTGTGCGAGGAAGTGTAAATTAGCGCGGTTTGATCCGAGCGTGGCAGACGCGTGCGCAGTTATCTATTACATTTTACTTTGTTCTACTCTGTATCCCCTAATGTAACTGTCAAACATGACGTTTGTATTCTCATACAAACGAGTGACAAATACATTGATAAAAATCCAACATCCATCGATCTATTGATAATCGATTGAATTCATAATTACTTAATACAATGTTTTTTAAATTATTAATTTTACTTTTAATTTTGACATTTTGATAAATATACTAATACAACGCACAATAAATTTAATTAGTAACACAAATACCGAATTATAACGAACATAATTATTATGAACTATTTTATATGCAGGTAAAGAACTATGTAGATTTACAGGTAATTGAAGTCATTTAGAATTTAATTAGTCATTATTAATTCTAATTAGTTTCCTTCGTGAATAAATAACTATGTAATAAAGTGTAGCCACGTGTAGTCCGAAGACAATATTTTAGAAAATTATTACAAGTGTTTAGAATTTAATATTAACACAGCACATGGTGGTAAATTCTAATCTGATCCGCTCGTATTGGGTCCATTCGTCATGTTCCTACAAAAGAAAATTATACACAATATGTATAATTTTTAATATGTAAGTAGGCTTCGTCATCGACTTAGAATCCAAAACTAAATGTTTTGCATATTTTTGTGTTGTTCAGTATATACATGCTCATACTATCGATCATTAATTGGGATAATTTTCATCCCCGTAAAAAGATTTGTTCCCGCGAAATATAAAATAAAAGTACTTATGGACCGATAGATTTTGGCCGTATTGGAGTGGCCTAGAATACTCCCCCCATTCCCATGCTGGCAGAACAAAGTGTCGTAAGAGTCGCGCGACAGAAGCCGGTCTGCTTGGTGATAGGGCTTTGCGTTAAGATTATATTATCAATATTATTATTATTAAGTGGTTAATATTATTACTGGTATTATTATATTTCCGTTAAGCCTGCCTGGCTAGCTATCACCCTCCAGCTTGAATCAGCCGCCAAACGACTCGTCGTGTTCCGGCTGGGGGCTTGAGAGCCAGTACTTTCTTTCTTACCTTCTTATTTCCTGGCCCACAACGCATCAGCGATACCTTTGGTCTTCCTGATGTCCATGGGCGCCGGTGACTACTTACCATCAGGTGGCTCGTCTGCTCGTTTGTCGGCTATTTGTAAATAAAACTAATAAAATTAAAAAAAGTTAAAAGGCTAATAAATAAAGATTTGACTCTTTTTCTGCAGCTATTTCAAAATTTATATTTGTAATTTATAATATTGGGAAAACAATCGCTACAACTGTTAATGAAAAATTGAATTTATTAAATGCCTGATGAAAATTAATACCATTTCCATTTATTCGGATCCAAGTCTTACCTGTAAATTATATACGTAAGTTTACTAATACGAAATGAGATTGTAATATATTCTGTAGGTACTTATTTATGAGGGTTGTGTAAACAGGAGCATAACGGAACACATCACCCTTATTCAGGACGCTGCATCTTACCCCACATCGTGATTTGATTTATCGAAATCTCGGGTTACATTACCACCCTCGATTACAGCTTACACCCTCACATAAACATTCATTAATTAAAATAGCTCTACATACGCGGCAATTAAGCTTACAATAAATAGACACCATATTTATTTATTATTGTAGCTAAAAATACGGTAGCTTTATTATTATCTTTGTGTTGTTTTTTTACCTGATAAAAACACTATAAAATAAGAAGATGCTATCTAATCCTTTTTACTAAAGTACTAAAAATGTTGATGTACCTCGAATAAAAAAATGGTGAATTTCCATAATTACTGTCTTCGTAAAACATATAAAGCAATTAAGGAGTTTATGTCTGATGTATTTCCGCTCTTAAGAAACAGTATTTAACATCTTGGGATAACTAAATTTGGTCCAGCCGTAGTCGGTTTCCCGTTCAGTCATTCGAACACAATTACATCTGTTATTTAAGCTAAACTATCGCTGTCGGTGTTACCCTCCGGTGTCGGGGCTCATTTAACCCCCTCGATCATAAACGCACAATGACGGCTGGTCGAGGGGTGGTCGAGAAACTGATTGGAGCCATTTAACTGGCAAGCGTACGCTTAGAGAGAACAATCTCTTTTGTCTTATTGATTTTTTATTGGTTTTCTCACTCTGATTGTGCCCTGAGACACGTTAGTATCAAGAAATTTAGTTTTATATATCAATTCTCTAATCTCGAGGATACCGTCCGTTGATGATTTCATCACTAAACCATTATATTATGAAAAATTAATCTATTAAATGGTTGAAACATTAGTAATATGTTTTTTTTTGAGATTTGAGAATCAATCCGTATTAGTTTTTAATTTCAGTTTCTCTAAAAAAATAAGGGTAATGGAAAAAACAACAGGATGTATTATTAGGACAATACGTCATAACTAGATATATAATTAACTCAAACACACAACGCACACATACACACAAAAGACATGTTCACGTACTATAAAAAATAATTTCGGTATATACCCTGCATGTACATGCACTTCATCTTATTACCAAGGCCATAAAGCAATGTTAGAGACTAATCTCCTCGTGAGAGCACCACTACCTATAACACAAGTTAAATCTTATCATGGGTATCAGAGTTCAACAAAATTATTAATTTACGGTGTACTTGAATTAGTTTTCTTCCTTAACATAAAATATTGTTCAACCTTATTTGTGAATAAAAAAAAATAAAAGATATATTATATTATATTAAAATAGATACTGAAAGGCTATGGATAAAAAAATATAAATCTAAAGATTCTTTAATTATATTCATATTTTTTATATCTCAATTAACTCATCTGTAACAAAAACCTTGAGTAATTTGTAATAATGTGCTATTGTAACAAAGTCTGCAAAAGTTCTAAGACACCTTAATCTCTGCGCAAGGCAGCCAGGCAGTGAAAATTTCATAAATCAATCAAAGTTTGAAACAAAGATCATAATTCCCACGCAACGACTCTTCTAGAAAACTTAAATTACTCTTTTTCCGCATTACGAGTGCGAAAAATCTTCTTGACGGGCTGAGAAATTGATGGTGTCGAAAAAACCAGCAAGTCGAAATCCGGCAACTTTTTACGTCATCCGAGTTTCACTTAAATAAGTTTTTACATCCATTTGGAAGTCGCTCCTATACGACAGGCTGACAAATTTTAATGAACCCCCGGGACCGTTAATGTCTGCGAGCTGCGTAATGGGAAAACTTGGGAGCCTCCGCCCCGCTGTGAGCTCGTTTGAGATTTTTGTCTTATATCTACATTTGCACATTGTATCCGCGACATATTCGTCGAACTCGGAACAAAACAACTTAATTGTAACGTATTGTTTCATATTGATTATGGGATATTAAGCAGCTTTTGTGTTTTATTGTCATCCCCAGTGCACAATTTAAACTCGCAACTTTATACCCTTGGACATGCGACAATAAAAAGAGCAATCTTTTGGTCGTGTGCCGTTTGAACTCCTTCATCGAATTAACTCCTCGTGGTGTACATTACATTATAAATTTCAACTTCCACTATGGTTTGAATGACCGGCGAAAAAATGATCGGGGGCCACGTGATTGTGATTTAAACGGCTAACCCCCGTTTAGGGCGGCGTCGGCGTCATCCATCATACGCTTTACATATGTTTGAATAAAACTCGTGGGAAAAGGATTTCCTCTCAGAAGTCAAAGCGACATTCTGCAATAAAGTAGGGTAACCATGTGAACTAGATTTGGGAATGTGCAACGGATTCTCAATTACCAAGAACATTGCTACGAATGGTAACGTCAATTACACTCAATGAAATGAAATGGAGCATGTACGTTACCGGAGGAAACCTTAATTAATCATATAATTCATTTTTTAATCCACAATCTAAGTGAAACGCAATATTAAAGGGTCTTTGAAATTATGTACATTTACTTTTATATTAAGAAATATAACTAAATAAAAAATAACTTATACGTATAATAAAGAATAGTAATAATAATAAAGAATAAGTTGTACCGTAGTTACAAAAAATATTTGAAACAGTAATTTGTATCTGCCAGAGATTTCCGAAAGCTCTAAGTGATACTCAATAAATATCTGTTGGCCACAAATTACAATTATTTTATATTATTTTCAATATTACCGCGAGAGACCTGAATCGTTAACACGAGATATCCCACTTGCTAATACAACATGTTGTGCCTACGTACAAATAGCGGATTAGGGCAGTTTAGCAAACAAGGCGTCGCCGGCGTGTGCCGTCGCCCTTACAGCTAATGCTGTATTAATGTCCATTAGAGTCGAGCATTGTTCTGTAAGAGCGACGATTTATTCAGATTTATTCGGCTAATGTGACTCTCTAAGCCGAAGATTTTCGCACGAATTGCGAAGTCAAGTGTCCATTGTTATAGACTTAACAAGTTTTGATTCAACATTTGTTGCACACAAACTAAGTAGAGTAACTCCTAAGCTTCAAATTCCTAATATAGGTAAATACAGCGTGGAATTGAACTGACTGTTTTTTACAAATCATATGTTAGTAAAGTGATTGAATTATCTGCTTAAAAACCAATAAAATAGTATCAAATAAATAATACAGTGAACGCATAATGTTATGATAACATATTTTTGTATTCATGGTGAAAATAAGGTAGATATACCATGTTTCTACGAGTACACAAAATTACGCAGTACTTGTTCCCCTTATGCATAGAGTATACCAAAACCTAATACTTCACACGTAATAGGTATGTTTAAATGTTTACATAATAGGTATCTGGATCGAAATATTTATTTATTATCCTAATATATTAAAAGCTTACAATATATGTAGCATGAAAGAAACCACGGAGATTAAATATGAATAATGTATTATGCAGTAATACAAAAACATATATACTATATTCCAAAAAAATATACATATATGTATATTTATACAAGTGAAGTAGTAATTTAATAAACATTACAAAAATTATGTTAAAATAAATCATTGTATTACGTAATTCTAAAAGTAAGTCGTTCATAGCTCTAGGAACTTAGATTTGTTTGGATTTGAACGCTATACCGTATACACGTGCCAACGCCGAGTTAAATGGTAGGTAAGTTCAAGTAAATTTTACTTCAACTTTACCTACATTATTTATGCAGTAAATCAAACCATCGTGCAAGACTTAACCTTGCAATGCAACCAAGGTCGCTAGATTGATGGGCGGTTGGTTGAGGAGCGATAACTTATCAACGCTTTGAACACGTGTCGACAGCCCCTGCGGCGTTGATAGAAAGCTACTATTACAACCATTGTGGTGTTTTATGGGACATTAAGATAGTGCCTACTGTTATTACCTCCTTATGACCTTTAACATGTATGACGGTTGATCGATTCGATCAGGATGAAATTGGTTCATACAGAAAGTAAACCTGTTCGTTAATATAGCTAAATCTGCGAATAATAGATATACTCGTCTTTGGGATGAAATTTCATTACAATTAAGTTACTAATGGGCAGTTAGCAATACAATCTTCATCTCAGTTCAAAATACGTTAGTGAAATATTCTTTTTCTGCGGTCTTCAATTATAACCAGTTGATAATGCGAGTCGAAATTGCGATCAGGCATTAAGTCCGCCCAGTGCAATCTAATTTCAAGGTTAATAATGAAGAGTGAATAGATAATTACTGATTGAGAGTTTCATATCATTACAAACATACCCATTATTGTAGAAAAACGCATATCACTACCACTGATGAATTACTAAAAGACGCACTTAAGTATTAGTCTTATTTTCTACTGATTTTATAATAGTGAGTGTTCCGAGTCATTACTTGACCTGATGCCCATGTCACTCTTGCATCATCACACCACTCACCGAAAACTGAAGTACCGTTCCCCGATGTGAACGGTGTTAACGATAGTAGAATCATGGAAATCCTACAAGGTCCGATTCCTACGATCATTGTTGCCATATATAGGATGCAATATGTGAAATTAACTTTCTTCTAAGGGGTTCCTCAAGCGCTCTGATGCGGGATAACGTAACAAGAGATATTCTTCTAGTGTTATCCATGGGGAACCGTGACCACTTACTATCTGCTAGCCTGTCTACTTTTTTTTAAGACGTTCAGGCTTCAGGCTATTAAGAAAATCATGAAATCCTAATTCTGGGATGTTACTATTTCTTGCCATTTAGAAAAATCGTGGTTTTATTATATTAAAAATAACCTATTTTCATTAAATAGATGTGATCTAACTAGCATATAGCTTCCGGGGAAAAAAACTTGATCTGTTGCCATAAATTATATTTGTCACAGTGGAACCGAGAATCCACAAAGCAATCTCATTACCGTCGTTTCACTTTACACTTCCTGAGTATTCGCGTGCAATCTGTAGTGTGCAAATCCGTTAATCTTATTTGGCGGGTAGACGAAGCGCACGTGGCGCCACGTGGCTCCAAATCGAACTAATCTCGGGGCCGTACGCGTCAGCGGCGGGCGGAGCGCGTGCGCTACACCGATAACGCCAAGAAATACTATTCATTCCCGCTCTTTTGTTGCGAACAATCACATATTTATTTATGATATTAGCTACAACCTGCCCGCCACCCTTGCGTAGTGAGTTAATACGATCGCTTTGAAAGTTACGTGATGCGACTCCACTTTAGATAAGGAAGAAGATAAATCAGCAAGGAAGTGCAGTGTGTAATATAATACATTTGATTAAAATTAGGCGTCTTTATAGGATAAGTATAAATGTCTAGCCATACGGAATAGCCTGCAAGGCAAACCACAGATGGGCCATAAAAATGTTCAAATTTCAAAACATTATTGTAATCAGTTGGGATTATGGTAATGCGCACAGGTAGTAGAGGTCAATAACTAGGGTCACGGAAATTCAGTTGCAATAATGCGCTTCACAGAGTGCATTTTGCATATTTTTTTTTTTGCAAAAACAGTGTTTCTGACGTAATTGCTCGACAAATTGTCACTGAAAGCGAAAGTTTAATTCCTGGGTTATAAAGTTAAAGCTATTGATCAACCAAAGCTCGATAGAAAATGATTCTGGACTATCATCTCAAAAACATTTGCTCAGCTTGCCCTAAGACATATTTACGACGTATTTTGAAAAACAAGATTTAAACTTGATGTGAAAAATTTACTTTGTGCTTTTGTCGTAACAACAAACAAACACGGCGTTCTGTAGACAGCGAAGCGAACCTTCACTGGGAGTCACCTATTAATCCTATACAAAGGACAGGACAGGCTTCACATGCTACTGCTCTCAACTTTGGGTAGAGGTGAAAAAGTATCAGCTCAATCCATTTGGAGCTGTACATAAATAACGAAAATATACGAACGTTGGTACCCCTGCCCAAATACTAACCGAACCGTCAACTACCTACGAATCACCGACACTTGAATCTTTAAGCCTTAGGAGAGATATAGGTTGTATTTTTCTGTTCTCTCTGTATCAGTGCTCCAAAGAACTGTTCGGCTTGGTGCCACCGTCACATTTCCATCATCTTTCGCCCACCGAAGATTGAAGTTTCATCCACACCGCCTGATTCGTGCCATTCTTCCGCAGTCCAATTCGCGCAATCTTTTCAGCTGCCACGTGCAAATTGAAGAACAAGCTTCCTTCTGAGGCATTCTTATAGAAAAAAAAGATATAAAAAGAGCTCTTTTTCAGGGCCAGCATTGCAATGACAAACAAATTTAACCATGTTTGTTTGTATGTACGCAAAAAGTATCTATATGCATTTCAACGACAATTTGTCCAGAGATATTTGAATGAGGAGTATAATTTTAAGGTTGACCGACAGAACATATTGTAGCTAAACCCATTTCTCTTTTTCATAATATTTATTCTCATGTCAGGGACGAGTTTTAGGTACATAATATATATTTTGCCTAAGACTATTTAAATGTATATATTCAATTTAGATACTTAATGACAATCAACCTATATTTTCTAAATGATAGATCCTGTGTTCGATATGAGCCTCTTACATTTTAGTAGAGCAGTGCTCTGCAGTGCTAATAGTGCTCTGAACCAAGACTCACAACTAGTAATTCATTGCATTAATGACCCATTAGAATGAAATAAAAAAATATGTATATAACCAATATATTTTTATAAGAGCTAAATCAAAGGCTTTGGGAAGTTTAAAATTTCCATCAGTTCTTGGGTATATCTTATGCAATGCGTAAAAAGTACAACAAAAGTTCTAAATTATCAGACTATTGTTAAATCCAATTTCGAATCATGTACATTTTGAATGTGATCGTTTGTGCTTTAAATGTACAGTGATAATTTTTTTTTTATGATAATAGCCGACAAACGAGCAGACGAGCCACCTGATGGTAAGTGGTCATCGTCGCCCATAGA
>DWPT01002697.1:0-15701 GCA_018251895.1 Agathymus mariae mariae | reverse complement strand
CTAGTTATGATTCTTTAGGCGCGCTAGGCAAATTTTCACAGTGGTTTTGTTATTTTAAACACCGATTCATTCATCATCATTCATCTAGATACACATTCTGTAGTTATCCGATTAGAGGTTAGTTTCATTATGAAGTTTTAACATGTTATGTTCTCTTTTTTATCCACTTTATAAACACCAAATTTACGCACGTAAATTTGCTTCTTCTGAATAATAATCAGATAAGTAAGTATCTTTTATATTTCACAAAAAAAAATACGACTGCTTTTCGCAGTATTTTCATCACTGCCATGCCTTAGGAATATATTTTAGATTTATTGTCCTATCCTGTCACAAGTATAACAAGCCGGGTAGTACACACGTTCTGACGCATTTCTGGTCCATGCAGCGCCCACTAATATTCCTTGTCCGACGTGAGATTTATAGGGGACGCTTGTCGGAATTAGATTTGCTATATTTCGCTAAGTAATCTCGACGGGGCTTTGGAACTTATGTTTTTGTATTATAAAAGATTCCGCAATTATAATATTGAACCCAAATCTGAAAATTAATGTCAGAGAAAGTTTTTGGTGCAATAATTTCTTACTTGAAATATATTTGTCATACCTAAGGTAAATGTACAAACAATCTAATCCGACAATAATTTTATAGAACTCCTGAGCATTGTGGAGTGTTCTAAATTAATTGCTTCGACATTTTAGTTTGTGTTATGTACAATGTTTCTTATGTTTAGTAAATCGTTCTGCCAAAAGCGATTGAGTATTGAGTTTATTTGATAAATTAGTTTGATAAATAAATCAAAAATATTAAAATAAACGTAAATCTAGATATAAACTTGTTATGAATTTAAGTCGTAATTTGCGTCTGTCAATCTGGATACCCATTTAGGTACTCAAAACTACGAGACGGATTTTTATTTTAATTACATAATTTTTGATATTTTTTATATTCTTCCGAATTGTTTTTTTTTTATTTAAATTAACGTTAAAAGTGATATACTAAAGAATTATAGGTAAAAAAGACCGCCATAGCATGTTTGTAATGAAGTTCTTAAAGTAACTTTTCTTTTTCTTGGAAATTAAATAAAGGTTAAATTGCCTTTTAAGTTTCAATAACGTATGAAATACAACGAGAGCATATCTTGTTGAAGAAACTAGCAGACAACCTTAAGCTCGCGGAATTGTGTTCTCGCAGCAGCTCCTGGAAATATTTATCTGTGAACATTGTTTGCTAGGGTAGTAACAGTAAAAAAAAACAGTAAATAAAAGGTATCGTGCATATCCGTTGAATAATAAAATGTATAAATTCCACGATGACATTATTTTAAAATCATATCGACTATAATTCACCATAAATGGAACAAAAACTCCGAGGCGACTTATATTTTCGTTTGCATGGTTTTCTACTATATTATTTATATTTGTATTATTATATTTCTATTAGAAATAACCAATGGCATAGTCTTTCGCACCCGTTAGAGGTAAGTCACAGCGAAATAAAACTGGTCCTAGTACAAGAAAAAATCTGGACTTTTGATTATGGAAAGGAGATGGGGCAGGGTTTGCAGTTTCGGCGGGCACTTTTCGATTTAATAACAGTAATTCTACAAAAACAAATATTAATAAATATAATAATTTATTTTATTGAATCACCAACATACTGGACACCGTTGTTACATAAAATATCGTAATTGACGGTAACGCATTTAAGTGCCAGCACAGTTATAAGTGACGACAACGTGCAAAAGGATAATGTTGATAAAGAGCTCGTACATTACATTAATACAAATAAATAGTTAATTTAAGAAATCAATGTTAAACAGAAGATTAAAATAGTACGCAGAATAATTATCGATTTGAGTAATCGTACTAAATCGAATAGATACAAATTAAAGTGTCATGGTTAAAATATTTTCAGCAAATAAGCCATTCTATATAGCAACACTGATCGATTTGTATTGGACATATCGGATTTTATAAAGATTAGGTCAACAGTCTTGATACGAAATACAATGAAAATGTATTTATCCAGAAACCACGTTCAGTCCAAAAACTATATCTGGACAAATAAAAGCATGCCCATATATAGCCCTGTTGTGCAGTGAAAAAATAAACTAATAAACACATTTTTCGCAATTATAATCTATACATAATATAAAGAGAGAATTGATTTGATGCATTGCGTAGTTGGATGCAGAGTTATTTCACCGTCTCCAATATCCAGCGGTTCTTTACAAAATATTTGTGCTCTTGTAACACTTAGCAAGTGTACTCGTAGGTTTATGGCCAATCGAAGTAATTGGCCACTTTGCTGTTAGAAACTTTTGTTTCAAGCAGGCGTTAATCTTATTAGTCAATCGGAAATTACCAAGCAGTAGGAGCATAGCACCGTGAAATAGTTTGTCGTAGCCATTAGCAACCTGCACTGTTCTATGAAGTACCTCGAGGAAATTATTGCAACACTGTAGCCATTCCATATCTTTATTCATGCTAGATATTTCGTACAAGAGTTGTGATATGTGAGTTCTTCTTGTTAAAATACCCCTCTCTTTACAGTTATTTTGGTATTTTTTATTATTTTTTTACGTTCTCGACCATTTTCTTCTTTCTATCCTCTTTCCTTTTGACGTGTAATGCCATTTTGTCTTTATTTACTACCCAAAAACGAACATAAAACGGTGCGCAACATTTTGTATGTTTTGATAATTTTGTGGTGAAAACAAATACATGGTCATCAAGTAATATTTACACTTTTTTTGTAGCCATCTGTTGAAAATTTATGGAATTAATAAAATATATCAACCTGTTACATATTTGTTAAAAATTTCTTTAAAAACGGTTAAGTAGTTTCGTAGATTAGAAGATTTTATAAATATGTAGAAGACTCTGATGCGACATCTTGACAAAAATAACAATTTATTTTTCTTATAATTTTGATACTGTTTTCTCTAATAATAAAATAGCCTGAATCAAGATAAGACTTTAAATATTATCACGATATAGCATGTGCACCGGACAACCGTCGTCGATCAAATAACCCTTATTTTACTTACATAGACTTCCTACGCGGCGTGCGGCCCCTAGGGGCGCTGGCCTAAATGTGGGAAATTCGGGACTCGAGGGAAACCTCTTTGCCCGGGCAGTTTTTGAAGGGATCGAAAGCCCTCTGGCAACAAATCCCGCTGTTGAGCAGAGGCTATAAATTGTTGCCATGTCACGTGTCGTTTATAAGACGTCGGTAGTGGGGGTCTGCGCGTTGCACGTGCTGCTTACAAAGAGGACAATGCCGACATATTATATTATGTTTAACCTGGATGGAGTTGGCACTAGCAGCTAATATTCCATGTATTGAATCGGATAAGTAAAGTCTCTGCAATTCATCAAATTTGTTTGAGACCTGCCGGCTCTTCGAAGTTCTTAATTAAATAAATAATTTTCCTCAGCAGTTTGTATAAGTCGATCATTTTACTCACTGACTTTTCAAAAACAGTACTAAGTGTTAACGAATAAAATCACGTTGTAATGACTTAGTTTTAATATTATGTGAGAGTTATTAAAACTATTTTAATTATAGCCGTATAATGATTAACTCAATATGCTTATATGTATTTTTGCAATTGCTTATAGACAAGAAAGTATTTAACTAAACTTTGGTTACTTCAAAAATCTGATGTATTTTTTTTTAGTTGAACTCAGAGTACACTTACGTACTTTTTTAAAGTTAGTTAATACAAATATATTATGATTAACAAGAGAACAAAGTACGCTTTTGTTGCGAGTGTTTAGTTTGAATCCCGGACAAGTGAGGTGAGTGAGTGAGTGAGAAAAAAACAACTGGCTTTCTCGTGAATAACGTACAATTTTTTTATCGCATTAACAATACTATATAAGGTGTTTGAAAAACAGTAACGAATTGAGAAAGAACGCAAGTTTTTGAATATTTCATATGCAATGAAAAATAAATACCAATGCTTAAAAAAATATGTTCCCTAGTTTTAAACAGAAGATGCTCTTTTGGGGTTGATGAGATGAAAATAATTTTTTCGTATATGTCCAAAGCGGACAAAACATTGGATGGGGTTAGCTCTGGCCTGAGTTAATTAATTGATTAATTGTTCAAATTTACTTAGAGACTACTCGTGCTTAACATAATTTATCTTTCGATTTTACGCTCTCGAATCAAAAGTGAAAATGCTTTAATTGATGAATCATGAATGGTAAAAAAAACCTTGTGTACACTGATTTATTTATTACAATAGAGTTATTAATTTACGCAATAGTCTATAAATTTTTTTTTGACTGACTTTTATCTTACTATCAGTTATTCTGACGCACTCATTTTTTACTTACGTCTGAACTTTTAACGTAAAGCTCGACTACCACTATTCGAAAGCAGTATCTCCGTTTAGTATCTCCAAAACCTAAGGAATACATGATGAAGATATATATCCATGTATTTACTGTAACGAAGAACTTTATTGGAGCTGTAAACCAGAGTATTGAATACTATTATTGCATTTAAATTTTAAATTGAATTTTGTGTAGTAGGACCACAAAAAAAACCATAGAATATAAAAGACAGTATTGTAAGACAAAATACAAAAGAACAGAACAGAAATAACACAATGAAACCGAGAAGTATATTATATCGAGAACACAGAGTGACATCAAACGTTCTATCTCACAGTAGACAGTATTTCCGTCTCACCAATTGCCCCTGATTATTTTATTTCAACGACGGTGAGACAGGTCTTAAGACGTAATCCGTTATAATTAATTCTCTGTCTTTAACTAAATTTCCTTTGAAAGTAAGCCATGATTTATAAACCGTAGTAGATAAGGCTTTTATACGAATTCCGTTCCAAAATTGTTACAAAAGTTTTGATATATTAGAGGTTTGAAGTGCTTATTTTACGCGTTTAGTCAGATCAGTGAAGTATCTCGAAGGAGAAAATTGTAAAATGGGAAAAATATTCATAGTCTTAGCAACATTAAATGCTGTATGTATTCATGGGTGTATGTGATTTCATATATGTGTATGTCCATGACACCCGCAACATGGGGAAATCTAGTGCGGGGGTGTGAGTGCGTAAAACGTTTACGTTTATTTTAAACCTAAACATTTTAGAAGCACTAATCCACCAGAATGTTTAGTTTTCGTGAGCTGTTATAATGAAATTTTAAATTAAGAATTGAATCATCATGAAACTGGTTATTTAATAAATTAAACGAAAGTCCGGAACGAAATATGAATATTAACCAAAGCATTAACATAAATCCTTCATATACGAGAACAAACCGGTTTCAGTCCACAAAAACGATACGTCCATGAAAATTACAGCTGAAATTCATCAGATGCTCGTATCATACGTGAAAGTGGGACTAAGCATTCGAATTTTTGGAACGTGAACGCGTATGTATGTTGAAATGAAAATTCGAAATTACCTCCCGGCTTGGAGCAGAAAATGTAAATGTTGAAACTAAATATAAAATCTGGATCCGTTGAAATGTTTTTAATAATCTCAGCGAGCAAACGCGAGCGCTACAGTTTTCCAGTAGAGAGGACTCTTTAAGTAGGAAAGCAAATAAATTCGCAGGAAACGAGTTTGGAGTTCCGCAGGCGTGCGTCGTCTCGCCCGTGTCGTGTTAGTTTTTCAATTAGAATTTGTTTAAATATGGTAGAGTGCAGAAAGAGATTACAGAGGTACTAAAGACAGGAGCGGAATTCCCTTACTGGTTAGTTGCTTACTGCAAATATGAATTTAATTGTGTATTATTAAAAGTAAATAGTTGTTTACCTACACATATATATCCATGATTAAATTGTGTTTTGCGCCCGACATGGACATACTCAAATTGTCCACCGCCAACTACCGATACTCGAGAACAAATATTTTACTATGTCAAAAATAGGAAAACTAGCGGACGGGCTCTGATGAATACTGGCTCGGAATGCCTTTGATGGCAAGTGCCCTTCGCAAGTCATATGATATCAGGAGCGGCCAGTTAAGAACTGGCTCTCCAATACTAGCTAATAAATGAGCAAATTCTTTCTATATACCCGAGACAATTATAAAGAGAACTAGCTCTTTTATTTGTAGCGTTTTGTGCCGGTACTAATAAAAACGTGTTTTTAATAAATAAAAAATAACTATTACTTTATAAGGATTTTTTTATTTGTGCCCAAAATCAGAATTAGCTTTTTGGAACAGTGTAGGTCTGGAGTGAAATTACTAAACTATATGCAGTACATAACTTCAACTTATTCTGTCCATTGGATTCGTATAAATGGGGCGTATCAGACAGACAGATGTTTATGATTATGGTTAGGTTTTTTTATTGAATGTATAGAACCGAAAAATATATATCTGCTATAGATAAAAACCTAAACTGAGAAAACAAATTTAAAAAAAAAAAAAAAATATACCACATCTTGGAGCTGAAATAATAATAATAAATATTTATTACTTTCTAATAAGTAAAGATTATGATTTAATCTCATCCAGACCTACTTTCTGCAACTTTTCAAGGTCCTCACTATGGTGGTCTAATACGGACTCCTGAATCGAAGATTTTGTCTACTAATCGATATCCAATCAAATATTAAAAATTCCTATACCGTATATAAGACTGCTATCTAACGATAACATCCGAGGTTGAATTAATATGGACTCTAAGACACGAAAGTGATCTAACATTTTATTTCTAATTCTTCATATACTATCTCACGCCCGATCGCAACTAATGTTTCTCAATTCTGTCTATTTCGTGACACAAGCCATTAGTCAGGCTGTGAGGCCTTAATTAGCGCAACTAATGATGTGCACAATTTTAATCGTATGAAGGTATTATATGAACTTTGCAAATGTAACGTGACAAGATTGACGATTTAATAAATATAAATTAAAGGAAATTTTAGAAATAAGGTATGGCGAATAAAATTTGTCACCACAGACTATATATGTAGAACGCTATATCTTTTCAAGCGCTTATTGTTAAATCGTTTCCATGATAATTAATTAAATTGCGACGAAAATATGCCCAAAGCATATTGTAAATTTTGATATGTTAAAAATAATTGATTATTTTTTTCATCTATTTCTGTGACTATCTTTTATATCAATAACATAATATTAAAATACACAAATGTATTTTCATTTTCCTACGTAAGATGGCGTTACGTATGTCGATGTACCTTCGATACCTCATTATATAAAATCGATGAAAAAAAATTTGTCACATGCTACATTAAAGTTCATACTTTCCTTCCAAAAAAGCACCAAAATCTGAATATTTTATGCAAACATGTAGAACCCTTCAATGTGCAGCGTAGACCGAACGACGTTTTCGCTGGATGGATACTCAGTGAATTTTATGTTTCTCAGCTCGCTGATAATGTGAGGATCGCGAGGATGCATATTTTCCCATCCATGTGTTCTAGGGTTAGGGTTGTGCCATGTGTACATAGTGGCCAGTTCTATATTTGATTTAATATATATATACTTTTATTGTATGTTTGTAATTGTAAATATAAAGTTACGAGCTCATGTTAATTATATATATATTTTGATATGTTAAAATACTTTTAAAGTTTATGGCGAGTATTTATTTACTTCAAATAAGCGGCAACCCTACGATACAGCTGCGCTAGCCATACATTTATCTCCATCAGGACGTGAGCCTCTACACGTCGAGTGTTTGTGTGGTTACAAATATTTTGAGAGGAGACATTATTTTACCTAAAATATAATTCAATGAATTAAAAAATGTCGTAGCTGACCTTCACAGGTCGAGAAGACTTATCGTTCATTCACCAATGGACACTTTTATTCACTTCAACATCTTCAGTGAGAAATATAATTTTCAGTTTTACCATATTAATTGAACGATCGGATAATATAATTGCTGAGTTTTTATGCTGCCTGCCAATTTGCAATTTAGCTTAACTGTCTAATGATAGCAATCAAAGCTGACACCTCAACGTGTCTTCCTAAGTACCATGATGATTAGTGGTCACCGTCGCCCATGGACATCAGTTAAACCAAAAGTATCACTGATGCGGTGTCGGCCAGGAAATGAGAAGGTAAGAAAGAAAGTACTGTATCATTTTTTGTTGTAAATATATATCTATCTGTATAAATATTAATTACGATAAATGTATTGAGAGACATCTGTACCTTCACATTTTTCTCGCAGACTCACACGATTTTATAGATAGCGTTAACTGCTATTTTCTGTAATACAAATATTGATTCAATGTCAGCAGCTTTAAGAAATTAAAGAAAAATATTGTTTGAAAAAATATTTGTTTTTACAATCCAAGTGTGCCCAGAATCATCTCAATTTGACATTTGGTCTTTGTGTTACACGTTTACAAAAAGACAGGCAGACAAAAAATATCCAAAATAATTGTGTTCAAGCCTCCATATCGGTAACATACTACCTATGTAAAAGTGTTCAAAAGTTAATCATTTCAGTGATTAGACTCCGTTACTGGAATACATTACTGAAACAAACTAAAAGTAGCGCAGTAAATAAGTCACCGTTGTTTCAGAATTTCCCCAGTGAAAGAACTATACGATATTTTCCTGTAGGTTCGTAAATAATCGCATTCTGAACATACGGTAAAACTTAAGGGTGAATTTTGTGAAACTTATGGGGACACCTCTGAATAGATGGAAACCATAATAATATACAGGTGGCTCATATCTTATACGAGAAGGGATGTAAACTCGAGACGGGGAGTTATTAATTATGCCATTCTTAAGATAAATACAACCATAAATAACGAAGAAGAGAAAGAGTGAATGGATAAAATATGTTAGGTACAAAGTTACATTGATGTTATGGTAAAGTATTCAATTTTTCTATTTTTATGGACCTTTATAACTTATAACTATAATAAGAACTTGCTTTAACAGATAATAATAGTTCTTAGAATTTTGTTTGTTTGTCTGTGCGTTTGTTCGCGCTCATCTCAGAAACGGCTTAACCGGTTTCGTTATGGTTTTCACTAACATACTGCAGTAAGTATCACTTAATCCAAATAACAAATAAAAAAATTATAAATTAATATATGTATTTCTAATTAACAGAACGAGAAAAATTCAGTCCTAATGCAAGTGGTATTTCTAAGCGAAAGACGTAGTTTTTATGAAGCGAAACGAGGGCGGTTTGCTAGTATTCTCATAAGTACAATCTATATTGATTTACAGCTACCTTATAATGAAGTTCATTTCTTTATCCACATACCAACGATATGATAATACTATCCACATACCAACTGCCACATAACCTAGTCAGTAAGAGTATTAAATTCTATTTCTTTACAAACAACCTCGCCCGAGTCTCTAGTGGTATAGTAATTGGCCCCCATTCCACTGGAGAAATTGTTCCGAGGAACAACCTCAGAAGACAATATTCCGGAGTTTGGAACTTGTTATTTTCTCACGCGCAGTAATTTTATTTTATAAGAGTTTCTCGCTCGGGTTTCCTTATATCTAATAAGCCGAACCAAACCTTCTTACTTCGCCCTTCGGTAAATCAATAAGACCCGGATTAGTTTGATGAACTCTTTCGATGTTGGCACAAAAGTGCCTGAGTTCGATAATTGTATTTGATGTCTCTGTCGCGTTTGTGATTTCTAAAAGTGCAAGTATTTTGTTTGGGACCATCTGGTATTCTTACATATTGTTGGTTCAGGTTGGACTATTTATTAAATATACATGATTATTAAATATTTAATATTTTTTGTCTTGATTACACATAAAGATGTGTGTAACATAATGAGGTTTATTGATATTTTATGTAGCCTATTATTATCTACACGTTCACATCATATCACACATCATCATCACGTGTTTCCACTACATACCAATTTTCATTAAGATCGGTCAAGTCGTCTTTGAGTTATCTCGAGGCATGCGAGGAACATCTCGACAATTTTTTATAGTAGTATAGATTTAAACATAATATAACAGGGGAGTTAGGACCTATATATGTATATGTATGCAGTTGGATTGATGGATAAGTAAGAAATTACAAATAAATATTTCGTTTATATTGTACGATTTTAAAATATACTCTCTAATATTTTATTTTTAGGTAAGTTGTGTTTATGATCAGCTTAGATTATCTCTCAGAGCGTGATGCTATCGACCATATATTATTAAAATGTTTATCAATCATGAAATGGAGACTGGCTTAATAAATCTACATAGAATAAGATACGCTTTTAGTACCAACCAGATTTAAATATATTTTTCATCCTATAGAAAATAACTTATTGCGACATTGAAGATAATATATACTAGTTTACTTATTTCAGATCTAAACATGTTACGCTGTCTAAACATGTTATATGTTATGTGAAATTCTTTGACAAGATACGAGATGATGTAGGAAAGTGATATAGAGCCGTTAAAAAACTTTAACATCGGTGAAATAGAATCTCTAACAACATCAACAGATTCTCTAATAACATAAGAAGAAATAAAATTATATCAAAATTTTTGATACAAATAAGACAACCAATTTTAGGTGATAGTTACCTATCTATTATAATTGTATAAAATCTGTTTAATTTATAGGTAAATTACAAATTAACCGGCAGCATTTATCAAGTGCCATTTATACATTTATTCATATCACTTTTTATCAGATTTTATATTTATTTATATCACTGAATAGACTAATTTTACGTGAAACGAATTCCTCGATTATTCCTCATGTAATAAAAGTGCTTGAGTTTATCAACTAGTAGTTAGTGATATCTTAGTTCTGAGATTAGCGGGAACAAACGCACAGGCAAACAGACAAAAATTCTAACAACTATTGTTTAAGTTCTGTTGCGTTAATAAAGGTCCCTAATAATGTTTTTTCTTATATAACGTTCATGAACAGCGATAAGTTAGAAGTTTATTATTAGTTTATATATGATTCATGAGTAATAATTAAATACAGTACAAAATATATCACTTTTTTCGGCAACATAAAACGAAATACATATACAGGAAAAACAGCGTGAAAGATAACAATGAGTGATCTTATCATTAAAATTCTCTTCAAGACAACTTACTGCTTCTAATACGTAATTCAAAGAAGGATGAGGGCTGAGCAGTAGATGTAAATATAAGTACACGTTATACTAGAAGAGAGGAAATGAAGAACAGGAATCGGAATGAGTCTAAGAAAGAAACGGTGAAAAACGCGTAAACAGTTAAAGATATATTTAGTGTTGGTTATCTGCCTATTTAATGAAATCATATAGTAAATTCGATATATAAACCAAAATGATTCAAATACAAATATTATTGAGACATTCGTAGGGCCAGATAATATAAAAGTATAATTTTTCTTCCAAACTAAGTAGCCCAGAACTCTGTAACTCTATTACCTAAGTACGGGATGTAAGAAAGGCGACAAACCCAATTGGCTCGTGTTGTTCCACTCGGGATCTAATTACGGTACCGACCACCGAACTGAAACAGGAACCGTGCCCTCCCTATTATTTTAGGACCCAACATTATTTTGTCTCGTTTTCAATTTGCAGCTGATTAAATTTTAAACATGATAATTTTTTTCTTATTAGTTGGCAAACGGGATGAGGACCCATCTCATTGTAAGTGGTCACTGTGGCCATGGACTTCAGTAACACCAAAGGCATCACCGAAGTGATGCCGACCGGAATGGAAGCAGAGGGCTGTTATTATTACTGGCTCTCCGATACTTCGACCAAAACTTCCTTCTCAAATCAAATAGCCTTCTCAAATCTACCATGACATGTTTCATATGCGTTTTGGTTGAATTTGGCTACCTAGCCATTCGGGTGAAATAGCCTAAAACATAGAATGAACCGTTTGCCATAACCTCGTCCGTTGTTCGACAGGGTACACTACATGCAGGAGACATTGGCTTCTTTTTACCTTTAGCTTGTGACTCAGTGCAGGGGTTAAGTAAGTTAAGGGCTTGTGTTAACATCCAAATCCACTGGACAAATTTTAGTGGTTTTGATGGTTAAATTACGGGTCAAAATCTAAGATACTATTTAGTCCAGAACATGTTTCTGAAGTTCCCAAGCGAAAGGAGGGCTAGTATTTCTTAAGAATTTAAATAATCGTGTTTACTAGTATTTGATAAGAACCGGGGCTAAATACTACACACTGTAGTGACTGAATAGTGTAGTCTGCAATTATCAACTACCGACCGCGTAGCAGCATAGTTTGGTCGATCTTACGATTCTTGTAAGACGTTGGATTACTGGATTTTTCTTACTCATATTATTTATTTAGACATGGACTCTAGATACATTTTTTTACGCCTTCATTCCTTAAGGCCTACAATAAACGTTTGATTTGTTATTCATATTTTTATGTTCAATTTAAAAGTATACGATTAGTTGTCAGATTATTAAATAATAAACACTCGTAAGTACAGATCCTTGTATTAGAATTCCCTGTGCTGCAAGTGGCATGGATAATAGATAAACGAGACATGCAATAATTTTCTACTTACTAAATATCTGTCCCCGTCAGAGATCGAACCTGAGACAGCTTAATTTACGGGCAAGACACAATAAAATCTATAGATATAGTAAGGACGTATCCCGACATGTTCTCAGAACCGACCTAATTGTGAGGGTCGCTTACGGGACTACATCTGTAGGGTTTTGACGTAATGTTTATTTTAAAACATGTTTTGTTTATGTAATGATCCACAGCATTGGTATCTATGTAATACAAAGGGCATCAGTTTAACAAATTATGTAATTTATTAGCAAAGTGATCTCATTTCCGTTCTGAGAAACTAAGCCTTACGATTAAAAATAACACCTGCATTAAACCTGGGTTTTTTATCAGATACTTTAGACACATATTGTTTATAATATATAATATATTAAATTAAATAAAGTATATTCAATAAAGTAGTCATTAAAATTAGTCAGAACTTTCGATGTTTGGTTTAGTTACAAACTTCTCTACTTATTTGCACAAGAGTAGTGACGTGTGTGCTTCGGGCTTTTTCAATCATGAGGAGCGCCGCATGCTCTGGAGTGGACCGCTAATGTACTGAAGTTACTGAATCAACATGGAACTAACTCTCGGTATTTTACCCGCTCAGGAACATTGATTTATGATCAATCATATTTATGATTCACTGAGATATGTAGCAAGACAAATATAATGTGTCAAATATTTATTTATTTAGTTATTTTGATGGCATTAGGGGCTTTACATGTCTTAGAGAACATTGGTACTCTTAAGATTGCGGTCAACAGGGATGTGCGACATACAAACTGGTTTTCTTACGATATTTATTTGTCAAATCAAATGACGAGGTCTTATTAAACTCAACCCATTCATAATCTTTATTTAGTTTTATTATTTTCACGTAAATCTACAGGATGCAAGGGAAACAACCAATCCAATTACTTGATTTGACTCGTATCTAATTACATTGTGCGATCACGGGGTTTGGTCAAGTGATCTCAGGTTTGTTTAATTACATTAGAGTTAACCATTTATTTATCCAACCACATTTATGTGAGTCATTTCAAGCATGTAAATTCAGAATCAATGATTGATTGTCTGATCGATGATGGATAGCGACTGTGGAATTTGCACGAATAACCTAATTATTTCTAGTCATCGAATGTTTTGATTTACACTTTATTAGTGAACCTATTTCTCATTTATTTGAAAGATCAAACACGTTACTATTTGTAATTAAAAAACCTAAAGGGTTGAAATAACCATCTGTTCAGATGCTCCCATCTGATGACACTGACAGTTGATGAACCGGCAGACAAGGTACCTGATTGTAAACGGATGGTAAATTCCTTAATTATTGCGTGCGTCACGCGACGGAAAGAATGATGTGAGGTATAGAATGTGTAAGCTTCTATTAACAATATTATTGTTTATCCTCAAATAAAAAATAGCATGTTTACCACTCGTCCTGAGTATGCTTACACTTTATCTCATTACTAGCGTACTCTAAAAAGCGTATTTATCAAATTAAGGAGGCCTAGAGTGTAAATTAAGCTAGTCTAATGCCGACTGGAGGCGAGGTTACTTGTGAACCCGAGCCTTGGAAATATAATGTTAATTACCACCTTCCAAAAAGCTCAAGGACGAATACTGAAATATAACAACGGAATCGATACTTAACAGGCTTAAGAAGCAGAAGCGCTAGCAGAATTTTATATATTAGTTATTTATCGAAGCTGTGGTAGCGTTGTGGTATAAACATTGGTCTCCCGCGCGGGCGAATCGAATTCGAATCTTATTTTTCAAATTATGTTATCATTATTATCATTATCATCAACCTCTTTTACCCCACTGATGAACATAGGTCTTTTATAAGATGCGCCATAAATTATATATTGGTTACCAAGTAATTATCCTTGATTAGGTTATTCTTCACCTAATCAAGCCTACATGAGGTACCATGCATACTTGAGTTATCATGTACTCAATCATATGTTCTTGTTATATATTTATAAATAGGCTATAAAATATAGCATAGCACTGTTGTTTAATAGAAAAATACAATTTAATTTACCTTTGCCGAGATCCCTCACCAACTATGTTGGCCCCCGTTTTGAAGAGAGCCATTAAGAGATTTAAACGAATACTGCAACCATTTCGTTGGTGCTCTGAAGCATTTTATCCGTTTGATGTATTCCTAGTCACGTATGTACGAGTATAATCTTATTTCCATTTGCAGAATTCACAAACGACCATGTTGTCTAGGCTGTATACAATCATTCGCGATTCATGTGAATGTTATATTGAAAATCGTTTAGTTGAAAGGATTATCCTTAGGTTTTTGCCCAGTAATATGAAATATACATAGATGGATAAATCATTATATATGCAATCTAATTGATGGGCTTGAGTATTGTCTTATAAATAAGGCTAAGGCATTTGTCCACCAAGCTAGCTAAGGGCAGATTATCCAACATTATACATAACTCGGGTATGTATGGTACCTCAAGTTGTTTTTATTCAACTATTCAAGGATAATATGGCACAAATTGTTGAGTTATTTGTAAACCTCTGTAAAATTACAAAATAAATGTTTTCTTTTTTGTTGCTTTTATTTTAGATTGTTCGTTTATTTATGGTATATTTATGTCTGTGGCTGAGTCACGTCCGGTTGATTTAGAGGATATCGAGCATGACAGATGGACATGGATACAAGAATAAACACATATAAATAATCCTAAAATAAATAAATTGTATAAGCTATAAGCATCATGTGGATATCCTATTCAGTTACATCTAGGTTAGTAAATACTCATTGTGATTTCTCCTGGGATAAAAAAGCTTCGTTTCCTATAAAATTGAACATTGCCGTATAATAATTAACCAACGTACTATCGATCTCTATTTCAGTGTTTTTCAAAGTGTCAAAAGCACGCTAGGAGGTTGTAGTCATGTTTCAGAGGAATAGCAAGTATGATTAAATGGATCAAATGTTACAATTACTTTGAAGAAAATATAATTATTATCCACCACGACACATATGAAATATTCGTATGCCATTTGAAAGGTGCATTAGTCCGGATGAACATATCAAGTGTATGTTAATAATAATTAGCTATTGTTTATTTATTTTTATATATTTATTCTTCATTGTTAACCTTAAAACTAAGTTACAATGGGCGGACTTAATGCCTGATGGCATTCTCCACCAGTC
>DWPT01002696.1:0-15703 GCA_018251895.1 Agathymus mariae mariae | reverse complement strand
GGGAAAGTTATGGATTGTAACGATGAATAAGATTTTCAAAATTAAAATGTATCATTTAACTTCACAGACCATTGACGAGAAAGCGAAGTTGATCGTTGTACGCTATGCGTCTCAGACAGTTCGGAAGGATTAAGTTTGGCTATAACAGACATCTTTTGGTCGCACTGGCCATTGGTAACAAAACCCTTATCCACTGTAATAACAGGAATTAAGTCGACCCTTCGTAACTCCTACATCCACTTAAATGGGGGTAGGTCCAACTTTTACTTTGATCGGTCCCAAGAGTTTACTTTTGAAAACAGCTAAAATTTTGTTCAAAAGTTTGTACCATTATCCATCAAAAATTTGTACCTTGCTATAATCGAATTAGTTTTGTATTCTGTACTGTATATTTTTGAAACATGGCACAATGGTTTTTATTTATGTTTTTCGGCGACAGCCATTCGTACGTTACTGAACGGAATCTTTGTGATGGCAGCACCGTCGCTGTGACTCAATACTCGGCAGCTCGTGTTACTACGGCGCTTAGCTAAGGGACTTAACTAAGTGTTTCAACCGTACTGGAGACCTGTGCCTCTCTGGTAGGAGCTGTAACACGTTTCGTTTGTAGTTATCGTTGACAGTGAACTCTTGTGTAAGCCTATCTCTGCTCTATTACCCAATTATCCACTCACGTTGATGTCTAACCATGACAGGCAATGCTTTCCATCAGACATCTCAATACCTGAAACGAGAGATGGTACCTGACGGTAAAAGGTCATCACTAGTGAAGGTCGTCGAACCTTGGGCAATTTCAAAATCAAATCCTTTTTGAAGCAATGTAAATAATTAAAAACAAGAGAAAAGCTTATAAATAATACATAAAAAGATTACATTACAAACATGGCGAAAAGGGGCCGCGCTGTTCACTCCCCACAGTGCAGCACGATCGTTGATTTTCAGGACGACCTCGCTTAGAACATTCCACGGTTCTTTCTAGAAGGAACCAGGCAGGTATATAAACCATACCTACCAGCCATTTATGAATATTCGACGGTAAATAACCATTTTATACTTAATTAAATTGAAGTTATCAATTCCTTATTATAGCGAAGAATTTAAATAATTGTGATTGGTACCCGAAATTTACAACATACTTTTATTTGATTCACGTATTTTTTGGAACTTCATAAAAGTTCACTAATGAAGAGAAGAGGAACTTTAGTTAAATCTATATTAAATCTAAACTCGTTGACAACATTAACAAATTTTGTTAATTTAATTAATAAAGACTTCTTCTAACATTTAATTATAAATAGTAATTTAATTTAATTGTAGTTTAATTAAACAAACTGACTGTACGTTTAATTTTATCTAGGACACTTCAAGTGTCCATTACTGGTACAAAGAACCTGTATTGTGTTGAGTCAACACTAATAATTAAAGTGTAATGGAGTCGTATTGGTACATCAAAAAGTTTTGTTAAAAATATTTGTTATCATTATAAAGACATCAGAGGCCTAAATACATTTTTTATCCTTCCGACTGTTTGCACACGTATGACATTAGAATCACTGATTTAAATCTTATTCACATAATACTAACTTATGTTATGGGTTGTAACATATACGTAATAGGATCAGTTCCAGCGGAATTGTCCAAAGCGAAGCAAGAGTGGGTTACTGATAACCATATGATGAACATAAATCGTATTCAAAATAAAATAATAACTTAAATTGAATGTAATTTGATGCGCAATATTAAATTGCGTGTACATAATATGTATATATGGAGTAGTTGGAGTAGTTTTGTTCGTCTTCCTGACGTTTTCAACGCCCACGAACTTGAGTACAAGGTTAGCAAGAATATTTGAAGGATTTCTTCTAAAAGTTCAACGATATGTCTTTTTGCATGGTGGTAATACAATGCAAATTTATTGCGTTGTTTAAAAGAACACAGATGGCGAAAAAAGGTGGTTATTTTGAATATATTTATACATAATTATATAAAATACGTCTATGTGTGGGTACGTCAATAAATAACTGAACTACTGGATCGCTTTTGATAGATTTTTTGTGTTATTGGGACCGGTGAGTGACGTTGCGATTGGAAATGCGGGCATTTGATCGTTCGATCGCTGTTCAGCCAGAGTCTCCACTAATGTGAGGTATAGTCTAGTACCCTACCCAAATGCGTATTTACTTTCAGAACGCTATGAAAAACTCTGGTTTTCGCGATGTTTTCTTTCAGCAATGCAAATGATTACTTAAATCAGAAATGCGTACAGGATTGACTAAACGATCAGTGCTTTGGACAAGTTTAATAATTTATTTTAAATATATGTAATTCTTATACATTATCAATGTACTCATATTATTGGATGTTGAAGAGCCTATGGCATTGGTGAGTGTAAGGAACGAGTGATCTTAAGTTCCATTCACGAAGGCGCCCATGTGACTGAAAAAGTTTGATCTCAAGTCATCGCACTGTGCAAAGACTTATTTGTGTATGTCAATATTTTTGTAATGTGCATGTGCGAGCTCTTCTTATTTATGTTATTGATATTTATGTTATTTATGATTATTATATTTGCTACCGAACAACATGTTTAGTTGAAAGAAGTTGGATAAAATACAATTTGCAACTTATTTAGACTTAGTTAAAAACATCTGATAGACAGACGCTTCTCGAAACTTCGTTCAATACAGCTATAAAGTTGGCGCGTGGTTAAGAACAGTTTAAAAGTAATTGATTTCTTTACCAAGTTAATGGACTTGGAAAGCGATTGCATAATTGCGTAAGGTATTATTTCAATAAACCAGTACCTATAAAATGAATAGGCTTTCATAAGTTAATACATTCAACATCTTGGTCCTCATCACCACTTACCATCAGATGGGATTGTTGTCAAACATTAACTTATTTTATGTAAAAAAAATTAAAAAAAGGAAATACGTAAAAAAAATTCATTTAATCATTTATTTATGAAAGTACTATTATTTTGTTTAGTAACTGACTGAAAATAATTTTAAGTAAAATTAATTACGCTGACATTTATGTGGCAGATAAACGTTTGGTCTCAGTTTTTGTGCGTGTCTGTAATGCCATATTTTTGTGTGTCCATGTCCTCACATGAAATGTGCGTGTGTGAAAATTAAACAGTTTGAAACTAACGTAGACATATGGCTGGAATTATGACTCAATTATGAGTAACATGAGAAATGGGTAACTTGTAGCCTTGTCATTGTAACTATGCAAATAAATCGACACATCATTTTGAGGTTTAAAGTAACGGTCGTATAATCGAATGATGCGCGAAGCGATTTACACGCCCCTCATACGCCTGCTCTAGGATTCAATCTGCGCACTTCGGTTACTTTCAGATATTCTGCTGCGAGTTAGGCATAATGAGAAGACTTTTGAAGTCCTCCAAGGTAGAATTCATTTAACAGCGGTATGTTCGAATTGGATTAGTAAGCCTTTTTGGATGGCTGAGAGTTTCACAAACTCATCACTATCCCACTGTTGGAATTTCATCTATCACGATGTCACGTACTGTCACGATGTGAGCACTAAAAGCATTCGCTACGTTGGCTACGTGTTGACTTGTAGATTTCACACCTTTAAGAACTTTATAAACGTGTTAAAACCCATCTAATCGGTAAAGGTATTATGGTACATATGAATATATTAATGACAAGAACGGGTGGAAATAACAGTGTCGAAACCAGTTCCGCGCAGGTTTAAACTTATTGTCATTGCCATGTGATGTTTTAAAAGGTGTGCTGAGGAGTTTCTTTCGCCGATTCTTCTACTCAATGTTAGAACACCTTTTCGAAACGGATAATGATGTGAATAATGATGTATTTACAATGTACCTAAATTAATATATAATTAAAAAAAAGATAACTCTTTAAGTACACAGGATTTTTACCAGTGTTTTCCTTCCATGAAACAAGTTATAACTTATTTCTAGTACGGTTATAATTTGAAAAGTTTTATATATACACTGGATTCGAATTTAAGTCTCCCATGGGGGAGATTCAAACTTCAAACGAGCCTTCAATTGATAGGATTTTTTAGCTGAATTAGCCGACCTGCCGAAAAGAATCGGGTTAAAAATTATTAAAAATGCCACAGTTTAAATTAAATTTAAATTTACTAAGTCTAAAACTCGTTATAAGCAATTAAAGCCTTGAGCACAGGCGCAGGGTTGCCAGCCTCTCGTTCTCCTATAGGATACATTTTGGAGAGTGTGCACAGGAATTGTTCGAATTAATTACCCCATCACCGTTCCTCCATCCTACAACTCGACGAACAGCAGGTATCCACCCTTTTGTAGTGGACGTACCACCTGCACGGACGACGCGGTTTACGTCTTCATTCATAATCCGCACTGCAAAGGACTGGAATAACTTGCCCGCGTCGGTGTTCCCGGCTACTTACGATGTGGGAGACTTCAAGAGGAGAGTGAATAGATTTTTATAAGTTAGTGCGATCAACATCTTAGACTTCACCACCACTTACCATCGGGTGGGATTGTTGTCAAGCATTAACTTATCTTGTGTTAAAAAAAATCAATTCCTATCATATCTGTGGATGTCATTTATCATAACAGAAGCATCAGAGCACATTTTATCATACCAAGGCACATATTGTACAGTTAGCATTGCTTCTCAGAAAATATCTGTTAGTAAGTAACTAACGCAAGAACATTAACACGAGTACCAACCGGTCACTCCCGCTATGAGACATCTTTGCAAGCACGTACGATACGAACACACAAGCCGTTCGAGGAATTGTATGTAATGGTAAATATATTTAAATATTTTAAATATACGTTCATACACTGCAAGCATATTACGCGATGTGATTCAGACCCCCGCTGCGTTTGTTTCGCATGAGGTTAATACATATAAAATAATTACAAGATCAAACCAAGGATGTGGTGGGCGTCCAATCGCGTTGGGTATCGACCCATCATCATCATCGTCATCGGACGTCGACAGATTTGAGCATACTCGGGTGTGAAAAGCACAAGAGCGAAAAGGCTGGTAAGAATTAAGAATCCTTCACGGTGGGTGATAAGGGGTTAATATGAAGATAATGTTGATGATGTTATTAAAAAGGTTCTGAAAGATACTTATTTATTTATTCACGTATTTTTTAATATACTTGCATTTGATTATTATAATTTATCCATAATCCTCTCACAATGGGGTGCAGCCACGCTTGTCGGGTGCAGATTTACAGATCTGACACATCCTCGGCAACATCATGGTGAACTCCACGATGGAGTTTTTCTTCACTGAAGCGTTTGGTGATTCATTTTAATTTGCAATGACAAATTGAAAATTTTGTAGAGCACGATTTGAATTTGAGTCTTCCATAACCCCCTTAAAACCGAAGTTCAAACCTACCTACCATTACTTTATTTTTTTAATTATGTATACATATTTTACTTTTCTCTAGTATTATTACTAACTATTATTTCTAGTATTATTACTAAAATCACACACACACACACGCACACAAACACAATCATTAGCTTAACTTCCCGATAGTGATTGTTGATTATTGACATAAAAACATTGTATTCGAGCTCCAAAAGTACTCTACCACGCTGCTCCAGTGTTGATTAAATACACAGATCTAAACAAAGTTTTACAATTTTTATAATACTGTAAACGCAAAACTTAACTATTGCCAACCTACGTTACGTCACGTCCGACAGTTCATGCTTTGAAGCACCGAAACTCTCAAGAATTTTTACCGTACCTGTCACCCATCCAATAACTGACCGCTTGCGCAGTCGCTTGACTCCGTCGATCGCTTATGATTAAAGCCCACATCCCTCTGTGTGAGAGACACAAAGTGGGAGGTAAATAAAATTACCAACACACACCTACGTTTATTTTTATTACATAATACAGTTCTCAGTCACCTCCATCCATCACTACTTCGCATCATTCTTCCTTAGCTAACACGTCAGGTTGTTATCAAATTTACTTCAGGCTTCTATTCCATGTCACTATACAAGTTTATACTATATTTATTTATCGTGAAAATATTTATATTAACAGACCAATAATCTTTACTAATATTTGAATCAGGCAGAATCTCTATACAGAATATTGCACGTAAATTTTAATTTAAACTTACTTTGTTATCGAGAGACCTAAGTATTTATAGGTTTTATTTATATAACAATAAAACAACTGAATATCGTTATAAATTTTTGACATATTTGGCATTTATGAGTCATATTCAAGGAAACGTTGCATCCCAGGAGAGGGTTCTGTTCCTGTGGAGTTTTCCAAAGCAAAACGCGAACAAGTTACTGGTTAGATACTCGTATATAAATATCAAGTATATCCTACTTGATTGGCCCTTGGATTCAGAGTGCGCAGGACAGGTCGGAGTTGCCCCACTAGGGAACGCCTTTGTCCAGGATACAACTATGATGGGCTGATAGATAGATAGAGAGAGTAATGAATAGAATCAAAGCTGACTTGTACCACGCATTTTTGCCATACATTTACATAACCAACAAACATAAACAGACCCTTATCCTACTACCTTATATTTGGTGCAAATTTCTTACTAATAATAACCTAGACAGATTAAAAGTAAGCTTAGCACCAAAAAACTGGCATTGTCCTTAAACGTTGGCTTATACGCGTATGGAACAGACAAGTCTAGCGAGTCCAACGTACTCGTATGTAAATTATGTACCAACCACACCACAAAGAGACTAACGTACAATGATTCAAATATGCCCGTTATTTTACTGGTTTTCTTTCAATGGTATTAACAATCACAGTTGCAGGGACGCAATTAAATAGCGAGTTTTCTTGTAGCTGACAATTCGTGATGCTTTTGGTGTTACAGATCCTAATAAGCGGTGATGATACGTTATCATTATTGACTTTTTTGCCAGTAACCAACTATCGACATCTAAAATGACATTGAGCATTGTTCAAAGCGAAAAACAAAATTCAAATTACGTCAAACAAAGATATGATATAACCAATATATTATACGTTGTTATTCGGTTTCTTTACCCAAGAGAACTTTAGTTGAGAAATACTTGTTCACTCAAGGTATTATGTACTTTGTTATCCAAAGAGTAAAGAACCAAAATAATATATTTATGTTTGTAAAGGTTTTGTTGTCTTTGTAAAGGGTAGGGGCACTCGCGAACATAATTTAAGCATTAGGCAACTTATTGAGAACACCCCCGAGTTTGATACTTCCTTTATAATGTGCCTTGTGGGGTATAAGCAAGACTTTTGACAATTCTCGCCCTCCTCGAAGCCATCATCAAAAGCCACGGAGCTGTAAACTTGATCGGTCGCATGCCCGGAAAATGGTGATGATCTCGAAAAACGAATCGTCACCGGTAAGGTTCAAGAGAGTACTGTGAGTCTGCGATGAGATGCGCTGGTCGGTCCAAAGCAGCGTCACATTCCATAACATAATAAACGAAGCCTTACAAAGTGCTAGGAGCCGTTATGCTTGGCGATATATAGTCCGAGAACAAATGGTCCACAGTGAGCGTTCACGACCTTCAGCACCGTGGAGGGAAGCTACAGAAATATGACATTTTCTTAAAGCTCTGTCGGTGCAATTCGTTCATTGCAAAGAATATTATCATTTAATCAATGCAACAAAGGACTTCCATCGAAACAAGTTTCTGCAATAGGACTCACAGTCAGGTCCATGCTGACTTAAGAGACATTTTACACGATCCATTGTCGTTTTTAAACTTATATCATCGGTGACACTGACCGTTTAAAATCTAACAGGATCCCACGATTTTTTAACGTTTTATAGATATTTTGAACAAGTTTGACAGTAGTGGTTACGGTGAGACTGATAGAAACTCTTGACAGGTGACATTTAACAGTTACTAACTATAATATCATAATACCAGTGACATCTTCACAACTTCAACTCGGGTTATATTTTTCTAGGATGTTTTTTCAATTTGTGTAAGATTATACATTTACATATATAATGGTTAGTATGTATTATTAAGCATAATGTTAAGTATTTGATAAAAATAATTGTTTGAATATTGTAAGTCCAGATTTTCTCCTCCTCGCACCTTTAATTACGTATAAAACACACGCCAGCACGAAAATATTCATTCACACATCTACGCACGCACTGCATCGTTAAAAAGGTACTTAGTATTAATGTTAGTATTGGTACCGTTGTGAGATTTGGTACTGATATTGGAATTGGCATTAGTTCTTTACAATTATTCCAAAATAATAAATTTTCGTACACTCATATGATCGATACATTTACATTACATTTATTGTACATAAATTTGCAAGCTTAAAAACTTTGTTTGCATCAATAAATTATTATTGATAACAATAGAATTCTAAACAACTCGGAACGTGTGAAACCTCTCTATTACCCTTTGCCGTACCCGCCTAGAAATCAGATAAAAACCTACGCAAGTCCTTTTAAAGCGATTCCTAATATAAAACTGCTAAGTGCGAATTTTTGTTGAACACCATACGCGAAATCATTATTATCTGTACTGATAGCAAGGATAAAACCTTTCCCCTGTAAAGAAAAACCTACTTTAGTAAAGTCAATTAGAGTCTAATTTGCACTGACAGCCCCTAGCGAAGCCGACGGCCATTATTAAATGTTAATTTCAAGCTGATTTCACTCTTTTCTCTATACACCCAAGGTACAGTTTCAATTGGAAGGCGGTTGAAATAACTCTAGCACTAATTTCGAAATAATTTCATCTATTTATACTTAGTAAAATCGAGGCTTCGTATGTAAAATGTGGTGTCTTTGGCTTACTATATAATCGTATTTGTATTAAAAGGTAAAATATCTCTGCAAATGTAAGACACAGTTTGTCCTGAGAAACAAACGGTCACTCTTAAATTATCTGTGAAGTTCGTTTGTTATATATTTGTGCTCAAACAGTCTGATCCGAAGAAAGATTCAGTGGTCGTGAGTGCCAGCTTCTAAACCGTCAACTACAAAAAAAGTTTATCTTGTTATTAAGAAGGCCTGGACCAACCACAGCTAATCTTCGGATGGGGTGTCATTTCATTAAGTAATCTGTCTGTAATATTGTTGATACTAAAACAAATGGAGGTTTTGGTTTAGTTGGATCGCTCATCTACTGTAGGGCAAGGACTTGATTCAGGGTACTGGCGTGCAATACAAGGCGTGGAGATCAAGTCAAATGTCGTTAGTTTTTACGCGAAGACCTCCAATGCTCAACGCACATATCTTATTATGCCCTTTAAACTCTACTCTCTAAATACTCTAAATTTGAAATATTAGAGACACTGGGCCTACCACTTGCCACCTATACGGTTGTTATACTATATAAAAAAAGCTAAAGAAAGCGTCAATCCATCGTTGCAAGCAACATTTCCCAATAGCGTGTCTAATCGTGGAACTAATCTATTTGTAGTTTCGTGCGTTGAAATCAGAATTTCGATGTTAGCTAATCTAGATTAGAATTTGAAACAATATAACGTGACGTGTGCGCACACCGGGTGACACGGAATAAAACGGACAGCGGGACCGAGCTGGAGAAAGGATGCTCAAGGTAGATACAATGAAAATTGGAGAAGACCTTTGTCAATCGGCACGACGAACTAAGACATTTTGTACTTCACAGCTTCTTGTATTTCAGCTAAGGACCAGAATAGGGCCACGATATCCCCTGCCTGTCGTAAGAGGCGACTAAGAGTAGGCTTTCCGGGGCTGTGGGGGGTTAGGGTGGGAGCTCGATCCGTCCAGTCAGCGCCGCCGGGAAGGATGACGGTATGCGCGGTCGCATACTGCGGTAAACAACAGAAGGTGCGGGATGAGTTGGAGATCCCGGAGTGCTGTACATAGCGCCGAGAAAGGCTCCCGGGGTGGGGTTTTAGTGCGGTAAAAATCCCACATAACCCGGTGTCGCTCCCACGACAAAACCCCCCTCAAAAACCAAAAAAGGGTTAGAACATATTTTTATCATTATAATGAATAAAGTGTAACAATGGTTACCAACTTGACTTGCATGGTGCTCTTCTAGAATCAAACAGGTAATGTTTTCAGTGTTTCTCCTGCAACGTTGGAAACCCGTTGATAAGATCTTCCGTATTTTTGTCGATCGACCATGCATTGTTGATGTTTTTAAGCCCCACCCCAAAGATAGTGCAGCCTATTTGTGATTGCCAGGGTGGTAAGTATCACTTTTTGCCTCACATTGTAAGAGGAGACCTAAGCCCAACAGTGGGAATGTTGGATGAATAGACCGTTTGCTATTGTGTCCTTTCAACACCACGTTAATGTTTTGAAATTTTTAGTACTTATGTGTTAGCGTAGCTAAATGGCAAATTTATAATAATACCTGTAGTTATTGGGTAGCAGTAATGGTTACATACAAAACGCGTGTTAGTGCAGTAACGCGAATGCATTAGGTCATTGTTTAGGCTTTTCTACACTAGGCGGCCAACCGCCTCGCTAAGTTTATGTCAAATAATCGATTAAGTTGAAAACTTCGGGCGTGGACGAAAATTGGGTGGGTGATAGCTAATAGTAAAGTTTAATTCGTGCATCCTAGGAATGGAGGGCTCCTTTGTCATTCAAGCAGCAGCGCCGTAACATGGAAACTTCTGACACTTCGATTGACCAGAGATCCATTCACCAATCCGCATTAAACTGTATTATGGAATGATAAATGAATGTAGTCGACCGCATAGCCTAGTTGGTAGTGACCCTGCTTGCCGAGCGAGGGGTTCCGGGTCCGATTTCTGGCCGGGGCAGACATATACCTGACAGAATATTGGACGTCAAATTTGTGCATGTCCATGCTACCCGCAACACAGGGCTAATGCGTGGATGTGAGTGTGTAAAGTTAATAACAAAAAAATTGACTTTCAGATTGGTTACTTAAAACCTTTACTGTGCTTCTAATATTATTAATATTAATTTCGGTTATTATATTCTTCTTCACACAACAACCATAACACACAGCTTTGGAAACCACGTTTTAAAACTCCTCAACTACGACTCACATATCTCACACTGATTAGATAAAAGGTAGAAACTTTGGGCAGTCAGAACTTTCAGATATCGACAACCATAACGCTCAATTCACAAAAGCTGTATACTAGAACAATGACGAAAGCATAATTCTCGGTTTAATAAGATTCCGACAGTACAATAATATAGTAAATCGAAAAAGGAAAGTTGCTACATTTTCGCAATCGGCTCACAAATGATCTCGCTTTAATAGCAGTGCGAAGAAAATACCGTGAAATAGCAAAGACATTGCCGTGTTATTACTCTGTTACAAAGCTACACTGTGGTATCATAAAACGCATAAACAGTAAAATATCGGTTTTATATTCATATCTAATTATTAGATCTAGTTCAAAGGATAATTTCAATGTCAATTCTGATAAATCACGACTCATGAAAGCTCTTAGGCTACTATTATGCTGCGGAATCCTCTTAAAGGATGCCTGAGGATGATAGATGGGTTCTGACCTAATATAATCGAACAAACGTCTGTCTGTATATCAGTGCTATTTGGTTCACAAAAATAAATTTCGATGCATGAACATACCATTATACATTGTGCGTGCAGATTGTTGCAAAGTAAATTAATACAAATTATATATATATATATATATATATATATATATATAGGCATACAAAATAGTACAGAGAGTGTATCTCTAGTTTTTCAAAATACTTTATTTTTTTTAATTCGGTAGCTTTTGCCGAGCTTTAGCTTTCGCATTGTCAATAATTGTTAATGAACTTCGACCGCTCATATTCTCTATTTACTAAATTTAGCAATACGATGCATTATAGTTAATGAAAATATTCTAAAATATTATTTATATTATTATATATTGTGAAAATATTATAAAGTCGATTTATTTGTATCACACTTGTAATTAAGCTAAAGTTTAGTTGTACAACATTTATATGTATATATTTTTTATAAAAACAGTCATTAATGATTACTAATGACGAACTTGTAGACCAGTTGGTTATGACTTTGCCTGCCGACCGTGGTGTTCCGGGTTCGATTGCCAGTCAGGGTCCACATTTGTGTCAGATTTGTTCTCAAGTCATGTTGTTTGCGATGTCATATTTGTGTATGTTCGTGACACCCACAACACAGGGAATCCTACTGCGGCAGTGTGTGTGTGTGCGTGTGTGTGTACGTTTATTATTGACATTTATTTATTATTATGCATAATGACTGACAAATTGACAACTTTGACTTCGAATCTAATGGACAGAGGTAAATCACAAGAGCTTGACGCTCGATTTAAAAATGAGAGTTGCGCAGGGGGTCAGGGAAATGACCCTACCATCACGCAGTGTCGGAGTTAAGCAGGTAATCTTCAACTAGCGCATGCTTTTGCGTATGGTGACCAAGGTACACTACGAGCAAGAGAAAGATTTCGACTTGAGGATAGAGATAGAGATGGAGAATCCTTTAACACACATATCATAATTAATAACAATGTAAGAAGTACCACCTGTGAATCAAAATGATTCAACGGCCTCCTTGAACACACGCACAGTGAAATTACATCAAAATCGATTCAGCCGTTTAAAAATACCTTTAACGTATTTTTATTGTATATATAAAAATGTGAATGTAATTTTGAAATTTGTATGGGAATATTTTCAATATTTAAGTAAAACGATTTATCCTGATACCATATTATAACAATGTTAATGATTTTAAGATCTCATTTGCCATTTTATTTGCATAATCACTAATTACCATACATTCATGAACAATAAGTATTCCATTTTATCGAATATTCGCCGTGAAGTGTTTTCGTTTACAAAATGCCAATTTGACAAGTCGGGTAGTCCAAATAAAATCATTTTTGTATTCTTAACTAAGTTCAAGAAATCTTGTTTCAACGCGCGTCCCATCGTCACCGAGTAACGATGAGCGATTGAATTTTTTTTTTTATTAAACAACGTCTATAGACACACAACAAAGAAATATTGTACAAAGGCCTATTCTTCTAGCAGGCTTACAAATAATGTGAAGATAGGAGATAACCAATTCAAAGTGCATATTGTATTGTTATAATAAGAAAAGACGAATACAATATACATATTATATTGTCACCTAATTTAATTAAGAAGAAAAATTCAGCTTTTTAATTCATGTTCATAATATAATATAATAGTTATTGAATAAAACTAAAAATAAATAACTCGCTAATTTTGTTGCACCAACGATTTCAAATAAATCAACTATTTTCCAAGCAGATTTTTTTATCTGTAATACTGTTATATTCCGAACTAGCAAATGCCCTCGCTTCGCTTCGGAAAAACTACATTACGCTTGAAAATAGCATTGCGTTTTTTTAGGTTTTTCTCGTTCTGTGAATTAGAAATACGTAACTAACTTTTTTATAATAACTTTTTTATTTATGGACGGATTGCAATGAGACAAACTTTAAGTTTTAAGTGATGCTTACTGCAATACTTAAGTGAAAACCAGAACGAAATAGGTCTAGCCATTTCTGAGATTACCGGGAACAAACGCACAGACAAACAGATAAAAATTCGAAAAACTTTTGTTTTGGGTTCTATTGCGTCAATAAAGGCCGCTTATAATGTTTTCTCTCATTTATCGTTCATGTACAGAAAGTGATTAGTTAGAATTTTATTATTAATATATATACAATACAATATAGTATACGTATAGTATATATATAATATATTATATATATAAAATAATATACAATAGGTACAGCGTTAACACCATTGCTCTCAGCACTCACTCGACACTCCGAAGCCTCCGTAAACAACATGTATACACGCACCGTAAAGTTGCTAGAGATAGGTATACCCAATTATACCCTGCGTCAGTCAATGACGTAAGTGACCATTAATTTATACGCAACTCCTATTTGGGCTATAGAGGAACATTAAACGATGTATTCTCACAGAAAACAAAGCCAGGATAGCGTGTGTAACCTATATTTACGCAGTGAAATCGCGTTATATGGCCTACTATTGATAAACTAGTCGCCTGTCGTTGCGTTGAAGGTTATGAATGAATGGAATAACTCGATGTCATTTAATATCTCACAATTGAGTTGAGTTTGATATTACGTTAAATGAGAAAAAGTTCAAAGCTTGGACAGTCATTTATATAGTGTTGTTTTGCCTGGGACATTGGTGATTCATATGATTTTATGACCTAGAATATTCCCCCAGTCCCATACACTTGCAGAACAGGGTGTCGTAAGAGGTGACAGAAGCCAGCCTGCTTTGTGGTAGGGTTTCGTGTAAGAGTTATTCTATCAGTATTATTATTAATAAATTAATATTACTATTATCATCTATCAGTGAGGCCTGTTCCGTTATGTTCCGGCGGGGGGCTTGAAAGCCAGTACTTCCTTACTTACCTTCTTCTCATTTTCTGACCGACAACGCATGCTTGATGTCCATGGGCAATGGTGACCACTTACCATCAGGTGGCCCGTCTGTTGTCGGCTACTTACATAAAATAATAATAATAATAATGACAAAGCGATCACTTTTTTAAATATCGACTTATAGTTTATCGCAAACAGTACATGACTTGGGTAAATACGTCAGAAGTTAGTCATCAGACACAGCGGCGTGTTAATTTAGTGTTAAAGACATGCGCTTGACTTCATTGCTAATGATATTAACGCATGCATTTTAATATCTTAATATCTGACAATAATCATTGCAATTCAAAACAGATTAGTTACAAAGGGCTTGGTAATGATTAATTAATGTGATTATTATAACATGAATAATTATCGATAAGCAGCGATTTCTTGAAGATAACCTTTGGAAAGATAACAGTAAAGATTATACTATGACAAATAAGTAGGGTGCACGTTATAAATCTAATTTCACCTCCAAAAAAAGCAATAAATATATCATACTGCGTAACATACCATAGATATAGATATATGGATATATAGTACTGAAAGATTTCTTTACATTTAAGTGTAAATATCTACATAAATTATAAAATAAAATAATAGACTACATTTGTATATGTAAATAAATATATATTTAAATTCATAATTTCCCGGCCCTCACCACTTGGGGTCGGCACAGTGTGTCCTTTTCTTCCATACATATCTATTTTCCGTCATTTGAATGCACACATCCTTAATCTTCATATTATCTTCCACACAGTCTACCTTTGTTCGAGCTTCCCCTTCCCTTACATCCATCCACTTCCATTCTCAGCATTTAATTAAAAACAAATAATAATTAGAACACTTATGTAACTAATATACACTTATTGATATACGATGTAAAGATTATGTTAAAATGTATTTTGGTACATTTAAGAGAGTGATTCCAAGTTTGACTCCAAGCCAACTTCCCCCGCTCGTGGTGAACTCTACTGAACAACGAGACTGAGGCGGTAGACCTTCAGTTACTGGACTCTGAACTCTACTACTCTGCTGAGTACAGATTGGTGGAGGTGAAGATCTCTCGCAAACCTGGCTATCTACCCACTCTCCTAAAAGGTTCTAGTTGCAGTGCTGGAAGGCTGGAAGGAAAGTAGTCTTCAGTATAATTTTGGTCCTATAACAAGTCAGTAAACCCCCAGGTATTACGGAAGTGCTGATATCCGCGGATACTTTTCGGAAGTTGTTCAGTTATAATATGTTTAATGTACTATAGACTTCTTGTTTAC
>DWPT01002695.1:0-15704 GCA_018251895.1 Agathymus mariae mariae | reverse complement strand
AGCCTGCCTGGCTAGCTACCACCCTTCTGCTTGAGTCAGCCGTCAAACGACTCGTTGTGTTCCGGCTGGGGGCTTTAGAGCCAGTACTTTCTTTCTTCCTCCTTCTCATTTCCTGGTCGACAACGCATCAGTGATACCTTTGGTTTTGCAGATGTCCATGGGTGACGATGACCACTTACCATCAGGTGGATCGTCTGCTATTACCATAAAAAAATGTTTGGTATTAACTCTGTAGATTAGTATGGTGCGACGCTGCCTAATTAGTTAATAATCATGACGTCATATTGAATTGTTTATATGATTTGCCGCTCATTGCAAACCCCATTACACTATTTTTATTATTAGACATTGAATGAATTAAAAGAAAGTAAAAAATGTATTGAAAAGTTACTTTCATTTCCATATCTCACGTATTGTACCACACGACGGGCTGCTTTGTCTTCTAAAATAAAACCTAGTTCGTGATAAAGTAGGTAGTCGGGTCACAGAGCATTAGACGAACAATGCTTGCGCATGCCTTACAAAAACTGAACAATGAATGCACTCCTTTTATATGGAATTTCCCATAAACACTTATAAAATCCTAGCTTGTTTAGACCTGAGAGTTTTGAAAGATCAAATCTAGATTATTTGTTATTGGTATGTAATAGTTGGTACGTATGGTCTTATAACAAATCAACTAAGGATAATTTCTCCGCTTTAGACATGTATAATATTTTTTTTGTAACCTAACGGTCCGTCCCGATATTGTTCGGGGTGTTGAGGGGGAGGGGGGCAATTAATTATTATACGCATACACTTGATACATAGCCTATGAGGGTCTCGAATAATGTACCTTTCAAATGGTAAAAGTACAATTTATCGATTAGGTGCCGTGGTAGAGATTACTTTCCAATACAATTTGCACAAATTCACAAAGTTCGCATTCTCTCTTTATAATATTAGTATAGATATAAATTATTAAACATCTTGGACCTCATCATATTACCCATTGTTATCTTATTACCCAATAGTATTTTGTCGCGTCAGCAAATTTACTGGATGGAGTTATGATTACGTTTGGTATCAACAGTTTGCTAACACACGGTTATGAACTTATATAATTGCGGACTTTTTGTATGGATTACAGTCACACGTGCGACATGATAATATATTATCTTGAAATTAGCTGCAGCGGATATACATCCACCCATACATCCAGGGATATTCATACGAATACCCTTGCTTCACCTTTCACTCTTAAGAACTCGAGGAGTACTTAGTTATATTACATTGCATTCTATAATTAATTCTGTTTTGCTCCGGGCTCCTTAAAACGAATACTAAAATGCTGAAAGCCGAATAAAAACCATAAGAAAACACGGAAAGCACATTATGTTGAGAGCCGTATTTACGGACCCAATATTGCATTAGTCTGTTTTGATATATTATTTTAATTAAGAGAAGCTGTTTGATCTTAAGGCTTTTTTGAAAAATAATACGCTATACATGTGCATATATAGATTTGATTTTCTAGTCAATGTATCTTTGAAATTTGAAAAACACTGGTTACCTATATCGAGCGTTTCAAATTTTATTAAAATGCTGATAAATTTTGCTTTTTTATTACGAAATTAATAGATTTATATTATGTATAACGCGTTTGCCTTATTAATGTCTTTCAACCGTCTTAGTATTTTCGTATTTTAAAGACGACATCAAAAATACGAAGAAAAATGAAAATCGCGGAAAATCATTTACACTCATAATATTTATAATGAATTGTTGTTTCAAACGTTAATTACTAACTCTTAGTCAGCTTTTGATTTTGTATATAATCTGACATATATAAAGAAAAGTTGGATTCAGAAATTCGTTACTGCCTTTGCATAAATTCGAAAATACGTTTATGTTAAGCTATTCCAAAGATTAGCGCGGACAAATAGAATGACTGACAGTTTTTTTTTTGTTTTAATAGAGTTGTTAAAGTATACTATTATTAGCTACATGTAAATAATTCTTAAAGCTAAGCGACGTGGGGGCGGGCGGCGTAGTACCTTATAAAATATCAGATAGTAATGTTATTAAATTAGGTCTCATAATAAATCAAAAGCAACATTATAGAAAGACTTAGATTAAAATTTTTTCTTCGGAATATACCTATTAATGTACATGATATTGATATATGTTTTATATAATATTATATTTACATAATATGAAAGTAAAATAAAACACATAGATCGATAAAAAGCATGTTTGTGGAATACTTTTGATTACGGAAATATTTATTTATGTACATCATATTTAAATTAACTGATTGAAATATAAAATGTAATCTATACTTTTACATATATATTGTGTTGTTCAATGCAATTTTGTAATTTGACAAATTTTGTATTGTTTCTATAACTTTAAGAACTTCAGGATCAGAGAGAAAAAAAAACCAAGACTTTTAAATTCTCAGTATTTTTGCGGCTTTGTGATGCGTATTGTATTGAATAGAAGAAAGACATTTTTAAACTGACATTTAATATGATCTAGCTAGAACGGTGTACTGAATAAAATCCTGTCAGGCGATATTGAAGTGGCCTGGGGTGAAATATATGACATTTACGGATTAATCTATTAGTTATCATGAAATATAGGTAGAAACTAGCACTTTAATTGTTATAAGTTTTCAGGACTGATATACTATATGGGTACACTAGAAGAAATTAAGTGTCTGCTCTTTTCTAATTTGCTTCTTTCAACGTTATTTGAGTGTTTATTCATCAGAGGCAATTAGAAGCCTTAGGTATTCTACGTAATTACATACCTTATTAGGTATTAAAAAAAGTGCACCCAATTATGAGCTAGATATGATATGACGTCGTGGATGGTCGGCCAAATGTATATATATATATATTAGTATTATCTATTCACTTTATTTATTATAAAACTTTAGTATATCTTTTACACATATTTAAGACAAACTACAATCACGAATTAATTTATTAATGAAATTTGCACAAGATGGGCATGCGGGAATGAACGTGGGCGTGTCGATGAGGTAAAGAGGACTCCAAGTATGATGAAAATATTCTAAGGCGATAATATCGAAAAGCCAAAGAAAAATGTATGAAAGAAAGTGGTGTTATTTACAAATGCTATGGTAACAAAAATAGGGTTGCTTATTTATAATAATGTAGGGGCGCTACAGGAGCTTGGCATAAAAACTGGTGTTTATTTTATTTATGTTCTTCTAAAATTCAATAATGAGTACGAATAATTTTTGAGAATATTACATAATATTTTTGAATTTATTATTGGATTACGATAAATAATAAAACAATGATCAATATGTCTGTGGATATCAACTTATACTTTGAGAGTCAGTTAAAACTAGCTTTCAAAACCACCATCATTTAATTTCAATCTTCCATTGTTATATATTATTAATATAGAAAGAAGCTTTCACGCTCTGGCGCTAATATTTATTTTCGCGGACGAATTAAACGGTCTACTGGGAGAAAGCTATGTATCCACTGAGTGAACAAAGAGCCATTCATACTTAGACCGAAGGGAGTTGAGGACTTTCATCTTAATTGAATCGGTGCAAAACCATAAAATATTCATCAGGAAGTAGATGTATGAATCAAAAGTATAATGCTTTGATGTGATCGAACAAAGTAATTTTTCAATTAAATTTCCAAATATAAAATCAACAATTTATATAATTGAAATTTTGGAAAATAACATACTATTTGAATATATTACTTTTCTTTTGATAATAACCTCTACGCAGCTAGCTGACTGCTTTACATATGTATCTACATATAAGTGTTATTACGCATTCGCAATGGCTTTAAAATGGATGTGTTTTTAACTATAGAATTAGATAAAGAGTCTATTCCAGTGATGGATATCACACTTATTTTGGACGTTAATATACGTAGTGTTTTTATTATATTGTCAACAAGGACTTACAAACTAAATGAATACATTATGCCTTACCCTTACGTTTAATCAAAATTTTTGTGTAATGTATTTTTAACATTTCAACATTGGTAAGTGTATTATGAAATTGGATTGTTAGGCTATTTCATTCTAGTACTGCTCTCTGCTGGGTGAGTATGCTTGCCGGTACAATCCCCATCAAGAGTCGAGACCCATTAAAATGCAACATTATCTCATTCACATCCACGTACGATCACATCTGTCGATTTTCTGTATTCTAAGTGGCATGGAAATACACAAAAGAGAAATTACGAGCAGCTAGCTTCATTATTACCTTTCCACTAGTGTTCTCTTACCATTGTAAGAGTTAAGAGTTAAGGCCACATATTGCCACGCATACCAAGTGTGAATTTTTAAACAAATTATCAGCATAAACACTTGCTTCGGCCAGGAACTCTTGAGAACTTAATTCGGCATGCAAGGTACCATTCGTGCAACGGGATCGCCTTAGATATTTTGAGGTCATAAAAATAATACACAAGCGATGTAACATCGATCTGTCTTTATTAATCTTTCATTAACTAATATTTTGTACTACAAGAGAAAGATAACATTGTCTATGTACAAAAAATATGTTTAGAACACATGTAAAATGCGCCTTAATTGAAATTTACGATTACAATAAACTTCAAGTAATAAGTAACCAAATGAGAATTTAGGCACTGTACGTGTTACGCGCCATCCTCGTATCACAATATGGATGTCATATACGTACACCACGTTAATCAATTACTCTAGTAAGCGTTTCCGTTTTTAAGAATTATTATCAAAGACTCCCATCCTACTAAAGTTTATCATTCATATACTCGTAACATTAGCTACTCAAGTACAGTCAAAATATATCGTTCCCAGAGATATGTATTTGCTGAATGAGTCGACAATGAGTATATGTATTTTCTCGGGTGGAAAACAACTTCAGTGTTATCTCGTTTGAACGGAATTGCGTACCGATTGGTATTTATCCAATAACTCGTCATTTTTATTTGATAGGATATCTGATCTTGATTCTTGTTACCTTCATTATAAATTAAATAAAATTAAATGGTTTTAAGCCTTAATATGCTTCGGAAGTAACTCTTACTTTGATTGATTTCTATTGTAACAAATAATCTCATATATTATGTTTACTCATATTTAAATAGACACTACTACCATGAATTGCATTTAGAATGCATAGAAATTTATTTACAAAAATATTTTTTAAATATTGCTTAAAACGTGTACAGTTAAATTCTAATACAAAAACAATTAAAATTCCGTGGTTTTTAAAAAAGGAATTTGGTTATCGTGAAATGTATTCAAAAATTATGAGATCAATTGAGACAAGTTCAATAAAGTTACAAAAGACAAAATCTCAATGTTTCGCTTTCATTTTAAATAGCAAGATACTTTGAACATCATGAAATTAAAATTGTTTTTTTTTTATATGAATATATTATTACCACCAAATTAAATTTTAAGTGAGAATATCTCTTTTAACAATACCTAGATATTAAATAAATATAAAAGTTGCCTGTGCATCAATACACCGTACGGTTTTAAACATAAAAGTAAATTGCAAAGTTCATTTTAATGATAAAGCATGCCTATATTATGTTTCTTTGCCAAAATATCGAACACGTAAAAACTTTGAACTTAAGTAAAAGTCTGAAATAGGAATGTACCTATATATTAAAATAATTGTATTTCTAGGAATATGGTATTTCCCGTAAATTTGTTACAGATATGAATCGGGCCTGTACAATATACAAGGCTGTTTTCATATTGTGTTAGACAGTTTCGCCTCGATGGAAGTGATTGGTAAAATATATTTTTAATGAAACACCTAAATGTGTTTCTGTCACGTATTAAAAATATTTTGGCACTTCAAATGTGTATAAGTTTATATTTAGGTATAGGTAGTAAATAGTTATCCTAAGGACAGAAAATAGAACTTATTGATATGTAAATGTAACGTAAATTAAAATATTTAAATCTGGAGGTCATTAAATCCTTTTCGAAAAATGTTTGTTTTTGTTGATGAAATAAAAAAGGATTGATTTCTAGTATAAGTCGTAAATAATAATGTATTATCGAAAAAACCAAATATTTCTGTAGATGTTATTTAGTTTATTTTTATTTAGAAATAATATTTTACTTTCGTTTAAATTTTATGATACTTAGACAACTATATTAAGACATTGATATTGTTAGTGATATGAATAACGTCGCACATTAATTTGTGATTACTGAGACAAATTTGTTTGACTTATAAATAATACTTTTTATTACATTTACAGATAATAATAATTGAATAAAATTGGCACAGTTATTACCTTCAAGTCTTATTGAATTATGTTTGTTTGTCAATGGCTAATGTAAAAGAGAAAACATTAAAAAATACTGAATTGCTTATGTAATTATGTTTAAAAGATGCCTAATAACATTTACCATATATTTTATCCTTAACAATGACTAGATGTTTTAAAGATAACTATAATAATTTACTAAATTAGTGTCCATAAATTTCTTTTGATATGTACAAAATCATGATTAGTGTTAGGAGAATTAATTAGGAAATACATTCATATATGTCCTATGTCAAAATGTATTAGATTTTTGTATCGACCGTTATAGTATATTTCGCATGTGGGAATTATTCCCTTCCAATTCTTTTTTAATTTACTCGTGGTAGAAGTCACGGCCAAAAGAATAGTTAAATCAAAATAGCTACCAAAATACACAACAATAAGATATCTATGAATAAATCGGTAAATAAATTTAAACATTAGTCGCACTACATTAAATCTCGCGTTAAAATGAATGAGCAGATTGGAATTATAGATTAACTTAACTGTTAATGTTATATTTAAGGCTATAAGAGCTCGGGTGCGACACTTTCGTCAACAGCCTATCGGACGCGTCACACAAGTCACTGGCCGAGTGCCTATTTCTCTTGAGATTCGTACTCTTAACGTCTTTGCCTAACAGTCTTCTCTCCTCTGGTTGTAGATCTGGCTCCGTAATGCCCGTGGGACTTTTCGCGAATTCAATTTTCCCATCGTTGTACTGGACGGTGTTTGGCTTCCGTTTTCGGATTCTACTATTTGTTCGAGAGTACTCGGCCGCCTGCATGGTTCAAAGTATTCGACAGGTGTTGGCATGACAGGTGGCAAGTTTGGCATCGGTTCTATTCCTAAAAGAAGCATCACCGTAGCCGGATGCTCCATTATGTACTGCGTGACACAATGCAGGAACGGTTCCGTCTGAGTACTCCGATGTAGTTTAGGTCGCTCCGGTGAGATTGGCCTTTCTTGCTAAAGTAGGTACAATAAAAAATATCTATTACGACATTTAAGTACATATTAAAATTATGTCTTAATATATTTTGCAATGATTCGTGAGATTGTATGATTATAATGTATGTACACTCCTATCCGCTAATCCTACACATGCATTGTTACTTTCCACCACTCACCTATTAAATGTGTTTGTACAAACATACCACAACGTATTAATAGATTCATATGAAATTAATTGTTATCAGGCTTTACTCTGCAGATTAATCTACTTATATTTTATGTTTTTTACCACTGTTATGAAGTATTAATCTACTTAGCAACAAGCCGTTAGTACGATAGTATTTTTACTTTTAGACATTTAACTTTACAATGGATTTATAAAAATCAATTTACTCTGACGATACTTTATTTGGAAGCGAACACGTCTTGGTACGGTATATGTATTGGTATACTTATATATATATATATTTGAATGAAGAATGGAAATGTTTATACTATAACTATTACTGTACTAATGACATATTAATGTACCGTCATCATATAGTAATAAATTATCGTTTTTTTTTGTTTTGACAGTGCGTAGTGAATCTAACGAAAATATAAATCTATGTATATCTTTCATATTTGACGTAACAAATAGATATAAGTTGTAAACGAATGTTTTTAAATTATGTATTTATATAATACCATACGTGAGTTCGTGTGTATTTGCAAATGAACACTAACTTAATCAAATCCTGATACCTACCATTAAGTCGTTAATGATTCTCTAGTGTTTCAGCTATCAGATTTCTGAACGTGTCTGATATTTTGAATATATGTATATGCGAGTGTGTAAGTTACGTATTGTTTTAATTGATATGTCTGTCACCTGATCCCAACAAAACACATCGGGCGGATGACTGCAGCTCCGTGCCAGCTGGTTGGGCGGCGCGTTCCATTGAAGATTTGGATTTGAATGTGCTGCATGCCATCCGGGGCCAGTCATTTCCTGTAGCGCTTGAATGGCGTTCCGTACCTGAGCCGAGCGAAATGTATTTTCGGATTCAAACATTACTACTTATAACTACTATGCATTCGGATTAACATTGTATACAAAATACTACAAAAGAAGGAAACGTTGACTTTACAATTAAAAGTTATTTTCTGCGACTAAGATGACAATCAGCGATATAATTAATACAATAAAGTAGGACATACATAGCTATTTAATATATTATATTAGTACTACTACCACTTCATGTAGTTAATTATAAAAATAGTAGTCTTTTTAGGATTTTTGATATAGATTACGTCTATTTTTTTAAACGCACGATCGTTACAATGCTATGCTATTAAATTACGCCTTGATATGATGTTTTGTTATTGAAATTTATTGTTTTTGTTATTGTTAAGTAGCCAAAGCCATACAAATATTAAAGAGAAAGACATTAACAACATTTATAAATTCAGATAAAAAAACGTAAAACCAATCAAATATCATCGTGCGATATGTAACGATGTACTAATTCAAAAATACTTCATTTACCTCCATACTGAGCGCTGCCACATCGTGGTGCAGACTGGACACTTGCGTATCAAGTCTGTCGACCGACGACCGCGTGTTATGCATTTCTAAATTTAGCCCTTCCAAAGAATCCGCTCTTGTAACCTTAGGCGTAGCGACGGAACGTTGTCGTTCGATTCTCTCCCGGAGCTCCTTGTGCGAGAGACGTGGCTGCATATCCGATCTTAAAAGGGAAGAAAACTGTCAAAGTTCATATGCAACTTAAATATTTGTGTTGTATTAACTTCCTGGAAAATACGTTGTGTTTAATGCTGCATACATTTTTACTACGAAGTATTCAAAACGGCATCAAAAGTTTTTTCCATGTACTGTATACATTGAGACAGAATATTTAAGTACAACAGGAAGTCTTATCACTAATTAGCTATCTATTCCAGATAACCTGTTAATCTATTACACAAGAATAAGTATTAACAAATGGTAAGGGTGCACAATTATGAAAAATAGAAACATTTCATTTACTTTGTCGGCTAGTATAATTACAAGGATTACTTCAGGTCCCTTTACTTTAGCAGTGATGCAATGTGTGATTTTGTCTTAGTTTCCTCTTGTAGACCTGCTCCCCTTGTTCTACACATTCCGATTTCCGCGTTTTCCAATATCATAGTAAAATGGTCACTTATTATAAGGCCTTTATATAGTGTAACCGTTCTACCGTTTTTCATAAAATAATATATAATTCTTAAATAATGTTAATCTCAACCTGATTCGTAAAATAAAATGAGATGTCGAAATTATATTTGGCAGAAACATGTGTTGAATATCAAGTTTTTTTTTAATGTCTAATGCAGTTGCAAACGCCTACGACCGTTGTGCTAAGAATATATATTCTTTAACCAAAAACAGCTGTGTCAACGAAAAAGGCTGTAAGCCGGAATTCCTGTTGACTTAATAAATATAGTGTTTGGGGCTTTTGTAAAATGCCTTGCCAAGTTGGACCTTCATCGCAGAGATTTTATTTATTTGACCAATGTTTAAATTAAGTAAAAAAAGTAATTCCATTTTCGCAACAACAATAGAATAATGGAATAGAAATGTTTTTACTTGTTTCTGGTACCTTACAAATCTTGTTTACTAACCTGAATTTAGTATGACGGGGACTATTTGTAGTCCCTGGAATGACCTTTTTTGGTGTCAATGCTTGTTCCTCGGCAGCATTTTCATCGTCTTCTGATATAGAGGGTAATGTTAGCGACGGGTGACCGTTGCCGTCAGATTCCTGTTCTGCTTCGTAACCTTCCCGAAGGTTGTACGTGAGGTCATGCTGAATATCGTGAATAAACTCTTGTTGGTATTCCGGGTATAATCGCAATACTTCAGCAAGTCCCGACATATGAATACATTTCAAATCGCAATATGTTAGAGCCTGTAAGAAATGGTTACCATCAAAATTATATTTATTAGGTAGATCCAATAGGATTTCACAGTACTTCAGCAATAATCTAATAATAATCTTAATCATTATAAAAACTTTGTGATTTTTTTATACAACCAACTACTTCTTATTTACTAAACTAAATAAATATAACTTGTATCCGAAACGTGTTCATCTTAATTTCTGACTGTTGCAAATTGGCGGCAATAACAAGCTAGGAGGGACTTTGGGTAATACAAAATTTTTTATCTAATTATCTAGAAAAATCTATTTTTAAGATTATATTCTAGTTTTTTATATTACTTTCGCCAAATGTGTCCATTTTCAAGCTCTGTGTGTCATAGCATTTATATTCAGGGATAAACTTTTAGTCTCCATAGCGACATCTAGTTTAAAACAAATAAAACAGCCTTTATATCAGTATCCAACGAGAGCCTATTGGTAATAACGACGGAGACCTCAAGCCCATAAACACGGGTATCGGCATATTCTTTTAATATTATTCTTATGGTTTTAAATACCTTTACATCACTACTCGACTTCACTACAACATCGGGATTGTTGCCTTGCGAAGATCCTATACCGTTATGAGCTTGTAAATGGGTGTTCATATCACAGCCCACCAAATCTCCTTTGCCTAAAATAGAAATATTATTATCATAAAACTTAATATGTTCTATATGACAGGAAAAATTACGGCATCTTTTATTTAGTCTATTACGCTATAAATTCATTTAATGTATAAAAAAATCTGACCATTCTAGACGAACAAGAACAATTTTGCTTACCTAATATAGCGACAACCATATCATTTTGCATAACTTCCATGGATCCGTTGCAAATGTAATAAATGTACGTCAGAGCATCTCCTTTGTGCACGAGATATTCGCCTGGAGCGCAGAAATTATTGCGAATGTGTAAAGACAACAGTTTCAAACAACCTTGTGATGCCGCCTCAAATATCGGAAGTGATAATATCTCTCGATGCAAATGAAGCGAAACATCACCCCTCAACTCCTCCGGAAATTCTTTAAGAGTCTGTAATAAAGCGTTTGAAATAATTTCGCTGGTAAACAAAATCGGGTTCAGTAAAAGTATTTTTGATGTTGGGAGTTTTCCTAAAATGCTGACATAATTATCAAAATGGTTGCCATTGCAAGTAACGAGTCCGAAAAATTATTTTTCCTGCCGTTAATAAATATAATTGTAATAGACTGAATTTGCCTTCCACGTTTCAAATAATACGCACAGTGTAATAAAGTGTGTCACACATCGTTCTTGATTTTTTTTACCACACGTCGGTTAAATCATTTTCGTAAATATTGCTACAAGTTTAATAGTTATAAGTTTACTTATAGTAACTTACTTCAGTCATTCGCCATTTATAAGCATGTAAAAAAGCTTTCATTGGAACAGTTACTTTACCTGTTTTAATTAAATAATATAATTAACGAACGCCAAGTGTTGTATCTAATCAAATTAGGTAAGAGTTTTTCTTTTTTTGGCGAACAACAAAGATACGCCAGCAAAGCGAATGTTGATGAAGTTAATAAAAATGGTCATTTTGTTTCGTCTCGTTCACTTAATTTAAAATTTATATTTTCCTTTACTTCTTTGTTACTTAAGGTTCGATATCAGTCAAGTGTTTTTATTATAAGCGTATTATGTACCGTTTTTACCTCATGAATATCGATGCCGTGGTTTAACGACCACATCGTTTGAAAGTAGTCCTGCATGCGTTGTTTCAGTTCCTTTGGCACTTGATTGATGGTGAGGAAGTCCTTGAGGTCCCGCCACTTGCTCTGGTACATGGAGCGGCGGGAGTACATTCTCTGTATGATTGCCGTAACGTTGCCGAATACCACAGCGTGCATCAGTGCTGTGAGAAGTTTACGATACGTAATAACGAACATGACATACGTCAAAGGTAAATTAGAAGTTAGAGTAAATGACGTGTCATTGACACTGTACGATTGCAGCTTCAATGAATACGCTTGAAATTTAGAAAGCATTGTACTATAATATTCGATGTTCAGAGTAAGAAAAACAAAGTATTTTTCGAATACATTGCTGTAGTGTATTGTCGGTCATCTTGTCTATCGGTTACAATATCGCTAGATTTTTAAGTTCATACATGTTGTTATGGATATGGATACATTTTTACGGTTAAGGATATATCAATAATATTGTACCGGTTTTGGTTAAGAATTTAAAATTATTTCAAAATATCCGATTGTTTCGGATAATTTCGGTTACATCTGTAAGATTTACGTTTTATAAAAAATATATATTGTATTCATAAGGTAATTAAAAGTAACTAAAGGTAGTTTAACTTTCTTTTTGTGTATTATTTAGTAATATATTTACAGAAAAAAACTTAAAAATGAAATAATAAAAATGGTCTAAATATGAGAGCGATGCGGCAAGTCTATCGGCGAAAACCTATCATGAAGTTTTTAAGTAAGACTCTGCACGTATACAAAATTATCCGAAACTTTTTTATAGGATTCGGTTACGGTTTCGGATATAATTTTATTCCGAAGCTCCACAACATCCCTGATTTTTTACATAAAATATGTTAACGCTTTGATTGACAACAATCCCACCTGATGGTAAGTGGTGATGAAGTCTATGATGTTGAACGCATTAACTTATAAAAGTCTATTCACTCTCCGTTTGAAGACTCCCACATCGTAAGTAGTAGGGTAGCTATTCCAGTTCAATAAATCTAAAGAGAATTTTATAATTTAAATATTCATACTTCGGAAGCAGTACTAAAATATCTATTTATTAATAATTTTGGTTGTATTTTTCTGTTAAAATAGGAGTAAACAAATTATGCTATCACGGTTAATTAAAAACATCGTTTTCAGATACCGATCTGGTAATTTTCGTTACAAGTCACTGAAAGTTTTATGTAATTCTGATTAATTAATCTTTTTAAACCATCGTAGTTGAGACTTCAGAAACGTAGCATTCCGATGCTAAAGACCTTTTCAAGGCATTAAGAAAACAATGAGAAGATGTGTGATGCGATAGCTGGCAGCTCGATCACTCCACGTCATACGACGGGAAGATTATGTATACCGCGTGTGTCCTGGGGCATGGTATCCTATGTATTTACACAACGAACTTCTAGTTTTTTGTTATTTTCATTTACGCTGATTAATTAAAATTAATTAAATTAAATTATTCTGAAGTTACTCTGTGGTTACCTCCGACAAGCATTGTGAGGATGCTAAATATTTTCTCCGGCAGAGTGTTTGCGGATACGTTTCCAAAGCCGACGCTGGTTAAAGAAGAACACGTAAAATACAGCGCTGTGACGTAGCTCTCGCTGTGAGATATATTTACTATGGGCACCTTTAATCTTTCCGCTAAATTATTAATCCAACCTATAACAAAAAATACTTAGTTCCATCAAACTTAATTAAACGACAACCTCTGGATTAATGTTTGAATTTATAATGTTTTTATTAAATGATTAATACATTTTGGCATGTGTATATTGTAAAATCTACTATTACAATGGAATACAAATTAATTGAAAGAAAATTAATGTATAAATACTTTAACCATTCCTTTCTTTAGTTCCGTATAATGCTGATACATTATTTAATTATAAGAAATTGTGCTCGACGTAGATGTGAACTTTTAATCTAATGCAATGAATACATTCTATCGATGAACGAAAAATCTGTAATCTCTGCGCTATAAATATTATAGGACGCTATGGTAATAGATAAATTAACATGTTTTTGAAGTGAAAACTTCTATAGGCGTGTTAGATAATCTTTGATTGGGAAAATGTTACGGGTTAAAAACACAATCGACAGTTGTATTCAATGTTCAGTTCAACATTCGATTGAATAAATATCATTCTTGAACTAACAGACAGACAGCCAAAACCATTAGATATAGAAGCATTTTATAGAATACATAAAAAAGTGCACTTCTCGTTTTGTACATTAGTAAATTGCATCTACCCTTAGATTGATATGGATCGCTAGTTATCAATATAACTTATCTTCACTTACCTAAATCCCAGCTTTCATTTTTGTGATGTTCAATTTCCTTTTCAGCAATAATAAACCAAATACAGGCAAGCCAATGCGCGACAAGACTGAAAGATAGCATCAAGAGCGTGAGTATAAGTGCAGAGTACTGTGAATAGCGGTCCATTTTCTGTAGTAAACGCGCCAGCCGTAACAATCGAGTCAATTTCACTAAATGAACATTCCCGTGGGTTGACTCCTGCCAACAAAACAATACAACTTTGATACTTCGAATACTTGTGAAGTATAAATCAATTACATAACTTAAAAGTGTCGTAATAAATGTATTTAGGATTACTTTCAAGCCAGAACAATATTAGAGAGGTCTTATGATTGAGTCGACAATAATTTTTATTGCTTAGAAGTGGATAAACCAGGAGACTAAGTGGTCTTTGCTAAGAATGGCGATGCGTACTATCACGAGGATCTCACTAGACGATGGCTGTTGCACTAGTTTACACTCCTGTGGCATAATTGTGTTATTAAGCTCTCTTTACATATTTTCTTCTTATACTTCTTTAGTAAGTTTTTGTAACAATATTATATAATAATAATATCTATCAAAGCTGCCTATGCAATACAAAGACATCGTAGATGCACTGCTAATTATATAAAATGTATATATATGATTAAATAGTCCTCATGTCATTATTAGTGGTTCGAAATTATTGGTGAATTTCTAAGCAATGGTTGGAAACTTGATAACTTTTCTCGACAGCTAAATTAATAGGAACTAATTGTATAGGTTCTCCATGTAATTTATCAATCATTATTAATGACTTACATATATAAATCTGCTTTTATTTGATTAGAACTGATTACGTTGAAATGTTTTCTCGTGTGGTGATTGAAGCGACTTTTTACTTTGATGACATTAATTAAAAGTCTAATTTGTGGAGAAAATAATAAAGGATTTAAATCAATAAATTGAAACTGTACTGAAACTTACAGTTCCGCTGTACACGTCAGATGCATAAAGTAGGTCAAATGGAAGCGCGGCTAGGAGGTCCACCAAGAACCAGGTTCGGATGTAATTAAAAGCTATCGCCTTAAAGTCCGATACCACTTCTCCCTTCTTGCTGACAAAAGTTGTTCGGAAATTGAGAAGAATATCTAAAACAATTTAGAGTTAAATTACATCTCATCGTTGGTAAGATATATATCAAAATTTGCTTTGAATGCAATCATAGAATTACTAAAACAGATTTGAATGAGATTAACACTTAAAATCAAATACCGCAAAACAGCTCAAAGAGGCTGACTCATAATTGAATCCAAACCAATTTAATATGCGTGGTGCATCCTGCTCAACAACAATAGGTCGATTTATTTGAAGGCGAAGAGCTCTATGGTGTCTTAATTCTGATGGTATCTTTTTTTTTTAATGACAATAGCCGACAAACGAGCAGACGAGCCACCTGATGGTAAGTGGTCATCGTCGCCCATGGACA
>DWPT01002694.1:0-15708 GCA_018251895.1 Agathymus mariae mariae | reverse complement strand
ATAATTTGTGCGGGCCATGTGACTATTGCCTGGCGCACAGCACCAGCAGTTGTGAGTTTCATATAAATAGATCAGTGGGATTTCCCGGATTGCGGGTGGCGTGAACACACAAGTATGACACTATAAACACTCATGACCCGAGAACAAACATTTATCTGTCGCATAAATGTCTCCCCCGGCCGGGAATCGAACCCGGGACACCTCCCTGGGCAGGCAAGGTGACTACGACTGGGCTATAGGGTCGTCAATAGTGCAAGCAAATAGTCTGTGATGGTATTACATTCTTCTACTTTCTACTTTTTATTCTTGCCACACTACCACGGCACAGCCTGTTGTGTAGTCGGGAACGGTACCGCAAAATATTTATCTACACGCGATCAGATCAGTATCGTCGGTGGGTCGGATATCCTCTTAAACTATAAATTTCACCACTTCTCTTGATAGGTGACGTGTATATTTACAAGATCAGGGTTTTTTAATTTCGGTAATGAACATGAATATGTCCAATACATTCAAATAAAAATATTTTTTTATAGACTGACAGACATACAGACAGATAAGAATTCCGTTTTTCAAATCGGTTGCGCAGAACCCTAGAAAGACGTAGTAAGTTACGTCAAAATCATTTGAAATCTCATAAATCACAATTAGCTACACTATTTTTCGTAGTTGTTTTCCTAAAAAAGTAACTTAATGTTCATTCGCTGTTAACTTGTTCCAACAGTTTTCTGGCACGACAATGAGATCTATATATAATGATCGGTATACTTGCGTATCAACAGACATTGTGTCATATACAGTATAACACGATCCGTGTCTACACCGTCAAATATTGGCACGCTACCACCAGTTACTATGGACCAAGATAACCGTTTGTACTTAGTAATATTGTTCAATTTACAAACAACGAGCATAAGTATGGAATCTACTGAGCTTTATCTATTTCGAGTCCCAGCCAAACACTTATGCGTGTGGTGGCACCTTGCTGACCAATGTACACAAAGTAATTAGCGCCATTATTATTGGTTCCTGCTGTTAGAGGTCGTTGGAGCCTATGTCAGCTAAATCCCGCTGGCAGTTGTGGATGGTGGTTAAGATATTTTCCCTACCTATTGCTACTTACTAAATAGGATTGGATCAATAATTTATTTGCACGGTACAGTATGCTATATATAATTTAACATTTTTATACCGGATATTATTGCGCTTTTATCGTAGCCTCTCATCCGATGTGCAAAAATATTTTTTAAAATACATATTTATATAATTATTATGATCAATTATCTATCTATAATCATAATCAATCAGCAAGTGGACCAAATATGTATCTTTAGATAAATACGACAAAAGATATATTTAGCAATCCAAAAAGACTGGAAAAATGTCATGCCATTTTTTTAATTCTTGTATGTCCATCCTTCTGTCTGAAATGGTTATCCAAATACACTAAAAAGATTAAGTTAAGTTCGACATAATTATATATAACTTACAATAATATATATAAAAAATATTGAAGCTTTATAGAACAAATTTCGTTATAATAATAACTTTACTCAAGAGTGCTTCTAATTTCTACAGGTGGCGAAGTCGCATACAAAGTTTTCAATTTTTTCCTGTCCATTGGATTTTCTAAGTCATAATAATTGGAGTTCCTAAGCTAACATACACTTTAAAGGATACCCTTTTTGTATGTTTAAACTAGCAATACGCCCTCACTTCGCTTCGGAAAAACTACCTTACGCATAAAGATAGCATCTGTATTTTTCTGATTCTTACCATATAAATTAATTAAACAAATAATTCACAATTGTGTTTTTTTGTATGTTAGCAGATGATAATCTCTAGAAAACAGCACCTATTTGAAAAATTCTTTATCATATAAAAGGTACATTATTCTAGATGGACTTAGGCTACACAGTTTAATAGCTTCACCAGAAGAGGGTCATGAGATTCACTAGAATTTTAACAAAATTACTTTGTCAAGATTTTAATGCATTGTTAACATTGAATTTTAATTACATGCTTAATCCATCTAATGAAACACCAGCAACTCTATAAGTGTAAGCAAACCCCTGACCTCATATCACAAGTCACAGTTAAAGTAATTGTGCCTACGTTGTAGGTCCCTTATCTCCACAATATCAGTTTTAAGCCGGAGCTTCAGGATTTCTCTCCATATGGCTTCCCTGTGCTCCTTATTTGTGATTCCCATTCGTAAAAGTGTATTGTCGTTTATTCGAACAAGAGCTCTTCCAGTGATGTCATGCTGAAATGTTAAAAAAAGCTTATTAATTGTAATTTTTTTTCTTATCAATAACCAATAATCTTTGATTAATCTACTTGCTTTTCGACATAGATAAAAATTATTCTACAGTAAATTCTAGAGGGGAAGCAGCTAGCCAGACAGGTAAAAAAATTTAACACCATCCTAAAGAACTGATGAGATTAAACTGTGTGGTACAGAACTACACAGCCTCCAACAAGGGACTGTCCAGCATAGTCCTTTGTGCTGCAAGATGTATTACAATCAAGGGGTGTTGGCTTGGACGCCAAAATGTCGGAGTATCTTCGTCATTTTAGTATAATGTAAACATGTGAGGTTTTTACAAATAAAGACTCTAAACCTAAGCTAACCCTCCAAGATTCAATAATCACATTATTGAAGATATTATTATGATTGTTTCGAGAATCGTTGTAAACTTGCCTGTATGAATATATTTTTTACATAGAATAAGTAAATGCTTTACAACAATCCCACCTGATGGAAAGTGGTGATAAATCTAAGACGTTGAATGCACTAACTTATAAAAGCCTAGTAACTCTCGTCTTGAAGACTCCCACATTAATAAACTCTGTAAGATCATTTACTGGAACAATTGTTGTTGTAAACTCAAATGTAATAACTAACTTTGAAAGTAGGTACCTGATGTCGCTATCATACCTCATGGAATCTTTCCCAATACAAGTAGTAGTAGTCACTGCAGTGCCGGCGCAACCATTTCTGCACGTCGGCCTCCGTCCACAAGTACACAGCTTTAGGTCGAGTTGTTTTTGTCTGTGAATGGAATGCAATAATCAATTTCAAATAATTGCTGCTTTGAGTAGAGACAAAGAATAATGACATAATTAATTGGCCAAAACACATTTATGTTTTATACCTTCGACTTGTTAGAATTCAAACTAGAGTCTTCAACCATAATATTAATGTTTTTGTAAAAAAATAAACTTTATCATACGTGTTCAAATTTTATAACTTAGTATCACTTACTTATCGGTATATAAATATACTCTGTTTGTGCACCAGGGTTGCCAATATCTATCCTAATTCCTTATAACTCAAAGCAAAATTCCCCAAATTCGAGGAGAAAATTATTAGAATTCCCCATATGTAGAAATAAAGGAAAAAAATTAATTTATGCAGATTTTATACGTTTTTATTAGGGCTTCTGTCATACAGTACAATTAAACATTTTTTGGAAATTAAATTAATGTTGATTAACTTGGCAGCACTTCGCAAACATAATTTATGATGGTGTGGCGTAAAGCCTTGTACCCAAAAGCTTGAGGTGTGGGCCAAAAACATTCGTGTGTATTAATTGTGCATACCAATCGCAACCCGAGGACGAAGAGTAGACGTCGAGTTGTACCTGACCGCACTCGTCCTCTTAAGGGTATATACTTCTATAAATGTGTGGTGGTACACAGTCATTCACACATAAACATTTACATAATGACAAACATACATTTACGCATATGTATACACACCTTCACATGCAAACATTCACGTATTTACAAACATACATTTACACATATTTTATAAGTTAAGACATCGCCGGTCGATCCGACCATGGCGTGCCGGGTCTAGTGGAAATTGTGCCAACACGTGCCAAGTGCCAAATCCTCTGCCGCGAAGTCCGTGTCGCCTTTCGCGCTTATACTTATATGCAATGATTGTGTTTCTGTCCGGTCTGATTTTCTACTGTAATACGTGAATATATTTCTATTTCTCTTACTGTGACTCTTGTTCCTTCTATTTCCTACTTCTACAGTGCTTTGTGTGTTGGCTATAACCCTATTGCATTAATAAACAATCAACTACAAATACCAGCCAAAAATGCATAGAATGTTCCTCCTACAAAGGAAAACATTTATTTATGGGAAATAAAAGTATATATCAACATACATAGCGTCACCAACACGTGTATTCCTCCGGAACAGAGCATCATCAGGGTGAGTAGACTCTACGAGTGTTAATCGCAAAGTGAGCGCCTACTGAACGAGGACCTTTTATACCCAACCCGCCGATTGTTTATCTGAACTAAGCAAGTAAGTATGGTTATTTATTATGCTATGACCGGATTTTTTAAGGTGTTTGGCAAAGTTAGATCTGTCTACGTGTCAATTTTTTACTCAGCTGCGCATGTCTCTAGTGGTCAAGGAAAATACCGTGTATGTGTATAGTCTGTTTTAGTTCGCTGTTTCAATATTTTTGAAGTCACTGAACTTCCTCTCTATTGATGCGCTAATGAATGGAAGCACGAGTTAAAACTGCATTACTACTTTTAAATTTGGAAACAAATTTTGTACTGTGTCATTTTTAAAGCTGAGTATTTTGCCCCAGCAGCTTTCAGCGTCATTGCCCATATCAAGCCCATGCTTAGTGAAATTCAGCAAAGTATGAGCTCACCATAAAAACAAAATGGAGGATCGAACAACTTATGTTTGTTTCCAATTAACTAGACAGAATACAAAAAGATTAGTCGTTCGATTCGTTTCTAGACAGGGACTTTCCCTCGTAGTGATGTACCTACTTACAATACACAAACTGGTGATTCCTGTAGTATAAAAGTAATCGATAACATGTGTATTTGATATAATGGTTTCATACTAATCAGAAAACATCCAAGAGTCATTTATCGGTTGTTACAGTATAAGTGTAATATTCTCCAGGTTTTCCCTGCATGAAATCAATCTCCTCACGAATCCCCAATTGACTTGGCAATTCAAATATGCTTGTATAAGGTTAGTTTAAGTTCATGAAAAGGAATTGTGAAATCGGGCCTATTAAATTGTGACTTCTTCGTTATCATTAAAGTAATAAATAGTATATCTGTGGAAATTTTTCCTTTTATGTGTAACTAGTCTGCGGCTCTAAATAATCTGTGATCTAATAGCACACGTCAAGTGTTCAACTATTTTATGGTACAGTAACTAGTGGTGAAGTATTTGTTTTTAAAATATTGTATTATTTATTTATTGAAAATGAATGGAAAAGCTAAAAAAGGGGGGGCGCCAAGAAAGAAAGCTAATGGTTACAAAATGCCTGCGCCTATAGCTGTCGGAGAGGTGATAAATAATACTCTAACAAAAAAAAAGTGGAGGATAGGCCCCTCTATAGGGGTGGGTGGTTTCGGCGAGATATATTCGGCTTGTGATCATGAAAACTCCCCTAAAAGGGGCTCCAACTATCCTTATGTTATTAAAATTGTAAGTACAGTAACATTTTCTACATCTATTCAATTATATCCATATGCCAATTTATGCATGTTTATTATATGTAGAGAAACAGTATTTTCCACTAATAAGTCGTTTGTTTCTTCCAGGAACCGCATGAAAATGGTCCATTATTTGTTGAAAAACATTTCTACATACGGAATGCTAATAAAGATGACAGTAAGTAAACATATATCATTCATATTAACATATCATCAAGACATTATTTTTTTACAAGCCATATTTGAAATAGAGTATATCAATAATCGAACAAAATTATTTCCAAGTAACTCTGTTATCTAGATCATCCTTTTCTTGAAACTCTTTGTAGCGAATGTGGCTTATTTATTTACTGGCTATAACTATGAAGTGTTTAAATCCTGTTGGACATGGTTTTGATGTTGATGGGTTTTTAATATAGGCAATGGTAAGTTTCAAATAGCAGCTGGCAGTAAATTGCAAAAGCACACCAAACAATGTTCCTCTCTACTGAACTATGAACTGAATGAACTAGTAAACAGCTGGAAAATTCTGAGTGTGTGATTCAGTTGATTTGGGAATGGTTTAGATTCAGTTTAGACCAAGTATATGGTGCTGCAATGCAGTTCCACAAATTAAGCTTTTCATACAATATTTGCTGCTTAGGATAATGATTCAAATGTTCAACTGTGTGTGCGTGTGTGTGTTTTTAGCTCTAACATTCTTTAGAGGTGTTTGAGATTGATATAGATTGTTTTTTTCAGTTATGAAATTCATGAAGAGCAAAAAATTAACAACTTTTGGAATGCCTCTGTCCTTTGGAAATGGTTCTCACAATTACAAGGGTGAAAAGTATAGGTACCTAGTGTTAGAGAGGTATGGCAAAGACCTATGGAGCTTGTTCACAGAGGCCAACAGGTCCTTCCCCACGGCTACGGTCTTCCAAATTGGTTTACAAATGGTGAGGAAGTAATTATGGAATTCATAACTATATAAATAAAAAAAACTGTAATGTTGACTTTGTATATTTGAAGGATTTTTTCAACTCATAATATAAGTAGGTTTTCATGATTTTATAAAAGTAATACACATTTATTTATTTATAATTTTTATTGTACTGGACTGACCTACAATCTGAAGTGAATGAACCCTCTTAACTACCAAATGCATTTGAATCGATTGATTTTCTGATTAATTTTATTTTTATACAATTTACAAAATTCCCAGAGATTATATGCTGCTATAATTGCTAAAATTCTAATAAATGTTATGTGTATTAGTGCAAAATTTTAACAGCAAATATTTTTCCCAGCTAGATGTTTTAGAGTACATACATAGTAGAGGCTATGTCCATGCAGATATCAAAGGTGCCAATATCCTCTTGGGCCTGAAGAAGGGTACAGAGAACCAGACTTACTTAGTAGACTTTGGACTAGCCACTAGAGTTGATGAGAGGGAATTTAAACCAAATCCAAAATGTGCACATAATGGCACTATAGAGTATACCAGCAGGGATGCCCATTTAGGAGGTAAGGAAGTGGGAATCCTCACCATTAAATTGTAATTTGAAATAAAACACTTTGTAAAAAAAACAATCAATAGTAATTTTTAAACAAATTATTTATAAAATGGTGTCACAAAATGAGATCAATTGCAAATTTTGAATGATTGTCAAAAAAACCATCAAATGAAAGACTGATCATGGTGAGTGAGTACAGGAATATAATGTACTAGATGGCCTGGCCGGTCGTCCAGTAATCCAGTTGGTGAAGACCCTGCCTCCTGGCTGAGTCTCGGGTTCAGTTCTTGTTTGTGGCTGTTATTGATTGATGTCAGAGATGTGAGTTCCCAGGTATGGATTGTTTGTGATGTCTCATTCATGCATATCCATGCCATACACAACATACTAGTTAGGGGGTGTGTGTGACTGTTTATGTATGTGTATATTAAAAGTTGCTTGTGACTGCAAAATAGTGAATGTCCTTCTACAAAGCACTTGTGTGTCTTATTTTTACTCATTGTTCATAATGGATCAAAATAGTTTAGAAAATAATAAAAAAATATTTTTAGTGGCAACCATGAGGGGAGACTTGGAAATTCTGGGCTACAATATGCTGCAGTGGCTGGTAGGAGAATTGCCCTGGGAAAAAGCCCTCAAGCAGCCTAAGAATGTGCAATCTATGAAGGAGGCCTTTATGAAAAATGTCAGGAACGAAATTAAGAAATTCAATAGTGTACCAGGTTTGATTTTTTTTTCTTTTGTGATTGCTGCATTATGTGACAGTAAATGAAGACAAACATATTAACATTTTTCAGATGCTCTTATCAGATACTTCGAGTACATTAACTCGTTAAAGCCAAAAGACCCCATAGACTACACGGAATGCCGCCAGTTATTCGACAGTTACCTTAAATCAGTGGGAAAAACGAAAACAAGCAAACTAGAGTTCAATGTGAGCAAGAAGCAAAAAACTAATAAAGGTGCCATTAGCGTAGAACTTGGAGATGAGAGCAGCAGTGAAGCTGACAAACCACCCAGGAAGAAAACAAAAGAAGAAGGCAAACCCAAGAGGGTCAAACCATCTAAGCAGGCCAACCCGGAGCTAGATGATGAGGAATGCGAGAATGAAGATCCCGACTACAGCATAGAAATGGTGCCAAAGAAAAGTAAGAAGAGGAAATCTTTAGAGCCGGCCGTGTTAGTTAATGTTAAGAAGACAAAGATGGCGCCTAAAGCCACTCCACCGGCCAAGGCAAATCATAATCACATTGCCACGCAAACGTCTGTAGAGAAACCGAGGAGAAGTCCCCGGCAAGTCTCCTTCGATAGTCCTATCAGTGAAATCATCGGAGAGAATAAGCCGTTAAAACCTTCCAAGGATAGTTCTACAAATTCCAGCGGAGATATCTTCGAGGATTCCTTCACAATCGAAGACAAAAAGGTGAAAAAGAAGCGGCGTCTGCTGTCAGACAAGGTAGTTACGGTCAAGAGGGTAGTTTCTAAAAAGGTGACCACGGTTAAACCAAAAGGTAGGTCGTACAAGGATTGTCCCACGATCGTCAACGGTCGATCGCCACCTAAGTAGAATAGGTTTTGAGTTTTTATTGTCACAGTTGACTGGTCTCCCACCTATCCGTTTAAAACAATGTTACACAGATTTCGACGCCATGATAAAGTACCTCATTCCCAAACCTGATGCTGGTCAAGTGAGGGTTAAAATGTGTAGATCAATTAATCGAAAATTAAGAAATAATCCCAACAACCTACAACTGGACAGCCCGCTCCAGACTCGGGAAGTCGAATGCATTTTGCAACAGATCGTCGGTACATAGACAGTAAATTCGTGTAGTAACAGAGTGTGGCATTTATTTCATTTAATACGTAGCTCAATATTGTTGTTAACGGGTGACGTACTTACGATTAGTCTGTAAAGCGGTCGTTTCTGTATTACATTAACACAGAAGCGAAGGTTTACTTTTATCTAAAGCTGCTTGAACAGCAGACAAGTCGATTGTTCAACGGCAGGATGTGGTTGGTATTCAATGCGAAAGTTGGGAAGGCGAATTTATGCCCTTTTTTTGATAAGACACTCGCAGTCACTTGGTATTACTAGACCAATTTTCTTGTCGGAGTTTTATCATTTTTAATATTATAATAAAACATTACAATTGAATTTCATTACAGTTTACACACATATTTATATGATGAATATTTCAAAATAACTTTGGTATCATTGAATTAAATATTTACCCCGGGGAAACTATTTATTTAATTCGGTAATATTAAAATTAGGCCACATTTGCATTTGCACACTCCAAATTCACATCCCTTCTCCTGCGTATAAAGCAGAGACATCATCCGAACACTGCCGCTGTTACAAAGGGAATCTAAATTTATGAACAATAACGTTGTATTGTATATTACAATTCGAAACTACCGCTGGTGTAATGAAATGTCGCGTGAATGGTGAACGAATGTTTAAATGTAATTACGTCGCGTCGGTCGCACGGAATGATTGCTCAGATCAGTTTGTGTTTTGTGTTTAATAAACAATGTAATGTGATACTTGAAGTTTTTTTGTTTATATTTAGACGATGATGTGGCATTCCATTTATTTTGTGGATTCGAGTAGAATCAATGTGATCTGCGACACAGTAGAAGCTGGCAATTTGGTATTTTGAATTTAAAACACAAAATACATCAGAGTTCCGGGATATTTCGTTGTGTCCGTATGTCACAGCCATTTTGTAAAAACAAAACTAGCTGAGATGGAATGTTCTAAAAAATATACTCGCGAAATGCTTAAATTGTGTCATATAATATATAAAATAGTAAATTTTAATGATTTTTGAACTTGCATGCCGTTTTGGTTCAGTAACCTGGCAACTGTTATCCATAGTATTATTACACAAAGCGGTGTGGTACAATAAAACCCCGATATCTGTTTTTTGAATATCGATTTATTTGTTTTTCTACGATGTAAACATTCGTGGAAACATCATTGATAAATGTTTAAAATACAATAGTACGCACAGACGACTAACTCGGTCGTACATAAAATATACAGAGTACCTACGAATAGAACGAATCTACATAAAATAATACCGTTACAAAATACAGATAACATAATATTAATAGTCAAACATTAACAGATAAATATAAATCCAAAATGAGACGTCCAGCTACAATACCTTGTATATGTATAATTAAATACTCATTATTGTCAATTTTAAAATACATTTTCCAGTAACGTCACTAAATATATATAAAATAAATATATCAACTCGCAGCGTCCACGAAACAACATCGGCGACCGACTGCAGATGTGAAACTTATCGTTACTATCAGATCAAATTAATTTATCGTCAATAGCGAACATCTCTTTGTAACCTACACATGACAACTATTACATAAATTGAACTGTCGATTTCTTGTGCAGTCTGTATACGAAATAATGATATGGTAACTATTATAGTTCTAACCTGCTGGTTGGGATCATCAGTGGTATAACAATATTTGTTTACTTGAGTAACAGAGTTTAACCATTTCTAAGCTTCGCTCTCCAAATTGAAACAGTAGTAGCAACATCTATTGATTTTCAATAAAATAAAAAGGATTCTCATTAAACTGGGCAAATTGTAACTGATGTATTATATCTTAATGATAATAATAATTATTATAATCGTCAACAGCGCCATCTATCGATATAAAACAATAACAATATTTTAAAAGCAGTACCGAGCGGCGTGCGCCCCGACGTACTAATACATAACATTAAATCGACTCTCTGTACATTAAACAATTAAACTTAACTAGTAGAATTTGCTGAAAATAATAATAAAAAAAACTCAATATTTATAAAGCCTCATCACATGATAATATCAATGAGATCGCGAATCGACTGCATTTAGCACTGTTCATTGTATTAAGGACGTCATAATTAAATATACGTATCACCACGGAAGCGAACCGCTGTTGTATTTACTTCAATAAACGTGATTTCGTTGAACGTAAGTTTCGCGCATTCTACAACTTAATCACGGCTAAACGAACTTCTTATCTCTCGTCGCCACAAAACACAATTTCTTCAAGTGAGCAGGTTTACATAAATAACGAAGATACACTACCCAAATTAAGTAGACCGATCTGAGGCTACCGGAACACATGACGTAACCTGACCTGATCCTACCCATTGTTCCTCCAGGCAAATATAGTTATTTTCAAAGCGAAAATTGCAGAATTATATTTACCAAGTGATTTGTTACCTATAATTATTCATATATACAGAGTTATATTTATCGTATCAAAAAGCCTGCGGGCTCTGTTTCAAAACATTTCTTTTACATATACAGTTCTTAAATACATATCATAAAGCATTAAAATATTGCCTATAAGTTATTGTTAAACATGTTTTATTTATTATGTCAAACAAAACATTTTATTCAAAACGCTCGGAACTAAAAATACTTCGGTCAGCCAGTTCCCTCCCCAGTTTGAAGCTCTGAAAATAATCCTGTATAAAGTGGCCCTGTTCCAAATAATATACGCAGTGAATACTGTATTTGATCGTCTGCTACAACTGTATAATACACAACGGGGCAGAGCGAGCGACAACCGCTTTACATCAACAGAAATGACAGTCGCCCAACTCGAGCGCTCGAATGGGAAGCAGCAGCCGTCACAAATACATTGTAAAACTATACCGCTACACATACAAAGCTTAATATTTTTATGTTAATTGAAATAAATTGTATAAAAATATAATAAATAGCAGTTGGGTATACAATCGACGAACGAAACCAATATCAACATTCTTAACACTCGGTAAATAAATAGGACACGATACGAGAAGCGACAGGAAGCCTAAAGTACTCCAAGAACAGAAATATGCTATAGTTCGATGAAACAATATGCGAGTACAACATTACAACCTTTTATAGTCTTCCGTAACACTAAAGTCGACGACCGGACTACCGTGTGCGAGTGCGACGGGAACAACCTTCCGCGCACCGGGCATTCGTCGTTGTCTGTTCGAAAATATATTAATAAATAGTCGAGCTTGAAGATTTCTAGTACCTTACAACCACGGAGCGACGGAAAATATACTATCTCGACGTAGATATATCGACATACATAAATGGACGAACGCTTGAAAACAGCAATTTAAAAATGTACATTTTGATAAAAAAATAACATTAAAATGCGATAGTATAAAATAAGTTTTTATTGTATCAGTGACGACATAACGTAAAGCGCGCGCGCGAGCAGTGCGTGCGTCATCGGGAGAAGCGCGTTGCCCGTCCCAAAGAAATGTTTATTAAAATCAGCATTGTTGTCATGAACGTTGAGATTTTTTTCTTTTGACAATGAATGAAATAAGTATCGGACGCACTCCACTCGCCGGGTGTCCATCGCGCGGCGCTGGACCTAACGTGACCTAACAGTCCAACGTACCCGGAAAGTACAAAGGACACCAACAGTTGGCGCGTCTCAATTCATTGATTTGCACCGTTTATCGTCTATTTGTTATTATTATTTTAACCTCAATGCTAAAAAACGTTCGAACATTTGTCACAAGTTACTTCTACAACTACCACGACTTTGTAAATTCGCTATATAAAATTCACTACTTGTATATTATTTTTCTCTAGAATACATTTAGTGAAATAATTTTTATAGATTTACTCGAGTTATTAATCGATTATCATTATATTAATATTGATCACAGTGAATAATAATACAAGGTCGAACAATACTGTTCCACTTTCGTAGTAAAAACGCGAGTGAATCCTTAAAAACTATTTTAACTTTACGTGTATAAATTACTCGCGAAAAACCGTATGCAATTCTAAAGGCACTTGTATAATAGAGTCGAATTCGTATCGATTCTACGAGAAAATCGAACACTCTCACTCGATTCACATCCAAGCCGCATTCAGAAACTCGACTCTACTACACACATCCCTCATGTTTCCTGCAAATATTCTACAACATAGCTCGTCTTGATCCCTAAACTATATTGCCGTAAGAGCTTACAAGTCTACGCCGCTGACAATGTAAATTACGATCTACTTATAAATAGAGCACATTCACCGGTGCCAGTTCAAACTCCACCCCCACTGCACCTGCTCACGTCTACGCCTGTGTCGTGACGTGACGTGACCTAGTACTGTTGCTATTGCCAGCCAAAAGTGTGTATGTTATTCTATATTTGCTATGAGTTGACATCACTTTATTATGATAAACCGTCTAAAGTTTACCTCAGTTATTGCACATCATTAAAAGTCACCAGTCACCGGTGTGATGCACCGCCCCCGGGACACGTGTAGAGCGGTCTTGCTCGCCGACGAAGCTTTGTGAAGAGTATCGCTCGCATGTGACAAATACTAGTACAAATATTTAGTTTGAAAATATGTGACATTTAAAAACGTTACGTGTTTTTGTAGAAAATAAATGACAATTACACCATTTTTAAGCTTAACGTCAAATATACAATAAAAAAAAAAGTTCTCCAGGAACATTCACATACTCGCCCATTTAATAAATTTACATAATTTGTACTGATAATACAAAAGTCTTAATTTTATCGTACACATTTTATAGAGTCTCGTCGATCCCTGTAGAAGGTGCATCACGACCCGCCGCGACCACTAACACTAGCACCTAGCTTGGTTACACAAAGTTAGACCACATCGCACGCCGGTACGCACCGTAGAGCGAGCCTCACACAGCCACACGTCACGGAATAAAGCTGTACGAGGTCGTGTCGGCCGCGTAGTTCGAGGGACCGATGGCCGTTGGGGCGAAGTCCTGAAATAGCGACCATCGCTTGTCAGAGGGAGCATAGACCGCTTCTAGACCACGAGCCGTACGAAATGGTGTAAATGAGGGGAGTCCAACAACTTGGCCGATGGTCTTTATCTTTAATACTGAACTCAAGTAGTTAGTTTGCAACTAGGCTTAATAAGTCTAACACTGAAACTTGGGTTCCTCATTTGTGTAATATAGCACCATCTATTGGCAAACATAAGAACTATTTAATCGGTTGGGAATGACGCCGCATATGAAAGAGGCGCTTGCATATATGAGTTTTGGACTGGCACAATGTATGCAGATAACTGATATAATACTGAATAGTAGCATACGATTACGTCTTCATAATTTATTCGTGTCTCTCCATTTTCAATCGGATTCAATGAAACATCTCAGAGCGTGCGTATAAAGGTTTCCCCCCTCTACGGTGGTTACCGGGCAAATATAAACCCCTATTAACATCGCTACCTGCAGCCAAGCGCCTATTATTTTGGCTACATAATAATATTCAAAACGGATTGCCGTCCGCAAGAGAAGCACCAAGACAAGGGCATATAAGTATACTAAGAACACGAGGTGTCGCCGAGGTCTGTCAAACGACGCATGTAAACATCCAATAGAAAAACAACTCGAATAGCGATATAAAATAGACGATACTGTATAAGTATAAAGCCAAGGTTATATTACAAAAACAGTGACACTTGTATAAATACGTATCACAAGTTGCCCGACGACGTCTCCACTAACGTAGCATTACATTATACACAATATATAAATAGTAAACAATAAATACAATTAAGAACATTACAAAACGAACGTATAACAATATGACCATGCGTTGACGGAGGCTAGTAACGTACGAGAACTTGATATTTATTTTTCAGATTATATTTATAACCTGTTAACCATATATAGTTGTAATATGTTGTCAGATTCAACAGAGGCGATTAACATTTTTATAATAACAGGCGTCACATTATGTTCCCCGTTGGAACTTCATAGGCAGTCTCCTCGGAGATATATATATAATGTCTTATTATTAATGTTCTCACCCCAACACCCTGCTTATCGAAAGACAATATTGCTTAAATCATCATTGCAGTGCAACCATCAATTTAAAAACCAGCTCATACCTCATGGGGCCCACTCTCGCGTTGTGTACTTCAGTGGACGGCGCGCACGACACCTACGCAACGATCGACAACTCAGTACGACTTCCACAAACCCTTGATCGCCTTGAGCTTCGGGGAGCGCTTGGTCGCCTCCAGCTCCTGCTTGAAACTTATCATGAACTTGTCGCGGAGGCTCAGCCGCGGCGGCGTCGGCTTCAGCAGGAACTTTTTCAGGTCGTTCGTGAAGCTCTTGGCCGTGTAGTTTGGCTCGTCCTTCATGGACTCGGTGCTCGACTCGAGGAACGATACGGACTTGTTGGACTGGATCGAACTCGTGCGCCGAGTGGGGGTGGACTTCGAGCGCGAACTGGTTGCTTTGCTGGACGGCAAGCTGTAGCTCCTCGAGACGAGCGAGTACTCGTCGTCGTTGGAGTCCAGTGTGTCGGTGGACCGGTTGCAAATCCGACAGCAGAGTTGACAGTGCTGAAGGTTGCTGTGGTAGCGGCCGTTGCACAGGACGTAGCTCTCCTCGACGTCGCGAGGTTTAGTTCTCTCAGTCTGCGTGGTCCTGCGCGACTTCCGTTTGCATTTCGGACAGTTGTTCCTCGCTATGTTCCGCAGCTCCTTAAGAAACTCGTAGTCGATTTCGAAATACTTCACGTCGGGCTCCGAGTAGTACCGCTGCTCGCTGTCGATCGGTTCCAGCTTGGGCTCCTTCTTCTTGGTTTTGGGTTTAGTGTTCTCGGGGTGTCCCGGGTCGGAGTAGTACCGCACGTCGGGGTCGGATAGGGGCTCCGCGGGGGAGGGCTT
>DWPT01002693.1:0-15712 GCA_018251895.1 Agathymus mariae mariae | reverse complement strand
AAAGTACATTTATTTAAATATTCTACAGCACTCACAGTATTATAAGATATAACATAATAATAAAACACAAATAAAAAGGAAAAGTAAGGAACTTTTGTGTTTCAGTACATTAGGTAAAAAAAATACCCCATTCAGTTTAGGCCTTGGTTTTGTTATCAAAACCTTATTTAAACCTGGTTTATAGTGGTGTATAGTTCATGGTGATATGATGGTTAGCATATGAGTGTATTATTAATAAGTTAATACCTAATGTCGTATTTAGATTTGAATTATATTGTAAGACTAGCAAAAAAACTACCTTATGCTTAAAAATAACAACTGCATTTTTCTAGGTTTTTCTCGTTCTGTGAATTAGAAATACATATATTAATTCATAACTTTTTTGTTTATGGATGGATTGCAATGAAACAAACTTTAAGTATTAAGTGACGCTCACTGTAATACATTAGTAAAATCGATTAAGGCATTTCTGAGTTTAGTAGAAACATGCACAGACAAACAGCCAAAATTCTAACAACTATTGTTTTCGGCTCTATTACTTCAATAAAGGCCCATAATAATGTTTTTTCTCATAAGTCATTCATGTACAGAAAGTGATCAGTTAGAATTTTATTATTAGTATAGATAGATAGATTTATATATGTGCACTTATTGGGTATTAAATAGTTTTAAAGTTAGTAAATTGTCAATACCAAGTACATGCAATGCTCAAACAAAGAAAGGTTTTATTTAAGTATCTGCAACACACACAATTTATATTTGTAGCTCAATTACCACCTATTAATACCATCCTTTCTTAATATGATACATTTGTAGTTTAATAGAGACCTAGCAGATGTTGTCTTGCTTGTACATTAGCTTGCCTATTGTATGCAGGTTCAGATTTTTTTTTATTATGTGTTTTTCTAACACCCATCAGGTTTAATTTGAATCTAACCAACCAGGAACCTACTTAAACACATTTTTTTTATCAAATTTGTCCAGCTTTCTTAGGAAGTTCAGAGACAGACACACATACAGAAGAGTTACATATATACAATATAGTCATAATGTTTAGGAAAACAACCAAAGTACAGTAACTTGGTTTATTCATGTGAAGTAGCCTTATAGTATTGCATTCTACTTATGTGGGTATAAGACATAAAAATAACATTTATCTTTTTTTATAAAATAAGGCAAAGAAGTACTATTTATTATTCCCATACACACAATGGTGAATAAAATTTTCATGTACAGTATAATTATAATGAATATATGAAAATTCAATTTTTTTCTAATGATTCATTTTAATGCTTTTAAACACTGGATAATAGGTGTTTTAATGCATATTCACTATGAAAAGAGATATATTTAATACTCAATTTAACAGGATGGAATGGGCCCTGACTCTATGGGGGAAGCTTATCACGCCTATGGTGGTGAGAATAGGAACTTCACATATATGGATAGGATGCAACAACAGAAGAATGTGGAAGAAGCTGAGGATCTGGATGTTAATGCAAGTTTGCATGGAAACTGGACAATGGAGAATGCAAAGTCCAAACTACATCAGTTCTTGCAAGTTAATAAAATAAATGCTGATTATGTGTATAAGGCTGTTGGGCCGGATCATACCAGGTTGGTAACAAAAAAAATATCTATGATCGAATTATAACATTTCAGCACTGATTTCTGCATTATAAATATAACAGACATATTGTCATTATTATTTGTTGCTATTCTATTTGTGCTGTTGTCATGGTGAAATTGCATTAATGATGACACTAAGAACCATTGGAAAGTAAATGAACATGCAGGTTAATATCCTTTTAGGCTGGCAGTGCCTTTGGTTTTACATAACATGTCTTATGGCAGCTATCACCAATTATTTGAGTCTGTAAATTGTTTGCTGGCTTTCAAAATGGAAAAATAAGTAGTCAAACATTTAAGGTTGATCTGCAATACTGTGAATAAATACAACGCAGCCTATCAACTGTAACTACATTATAGAGATCGACATTTCCACCTCACGTTACATCACTGGTGCCTTTATCATGATATTGTAAATTTATCATGATGTAATTACCATACTTACATGGTGATTTTAATTTTGATATGATCTGGAACTTGTGTGAAGGCCGGTTTTATCATATCTCATTATTTATTGTTCTATCATGTAATTGATTATAACAATTCTAGTGTATATTTTTTTTTTCTATATCTACATATTCTATATAGACCAAATCAACAAATGACCCACTCACAATAGGTCTGAATTTGACAGACTGAGATATCTTGTTACAGTTACTGTGAATACAACATAAATATACACTTACTGACACTAGCTGATAGATCTAGTTACTCAACTGTAGTTATGATTAATGAGTATAGATTGTAAATGATCAATAGCTCAGGTGACTGTCATTGTGGTTATGTTGAAAATAAATCTATTTAAAAATACATGTACTATACATGGAATACTTGTATAAATTATGGGAGCTTTGAGAATGTTGACTTCGTAATGATCTTTTTTGTAGCAGGTTAATTTCATCTGCAGTACAATAAATATAGTCATTGTGAAATTAAACTATAGTGGTTTGGTGGTTTATCACCTTTTTGGTGGTTGGTGGGTTTTGACAGATTTCGTTGCATATTTTTTTTTCTGATCACTGATGATCGTATTTTATTTTTTTTATAATTTTTTTTACTGTACAAAAAATTCTCTTTTTATACTGATTGTAGTTTTGCTTTACATATGATGGCATTGAGAAAACCAAAGTCATTGTTCAGTAAATCATCAAATCATTAAATCCTCAATTCATTTGCACCTTCCTTGTTTGTCAAACACTAGATACGCAAAATAGTTGAGAAGTCAAAAGCATTATTCTGCACATTGTGGATGTGTTGGCAAAGGTGAATCCTGACATTATGGTACTAAATATTCATAGGATTACTTATTTGTATTGTATTCTTTCGGTTTTCCACATAGACAATATTGGATCTTAAAATTTTGTGTTTTCATTTCCTTATTATGAGAGTTCCATACATTGAATGCAGAAATGGTATCTTATATTACTGACTTCATTAAGATACTTCTGCGTTCTTTGTATGGAACCCTAAAATTAAAGAAAAGAGGAATGTTTGGTAATGAGATCCAGTATAATCTTGATGGAAAACTGTAAAAATATTGAGATAATATCTATGAAGTAGGAAAAGAAAGTGTTGCAAGTAAATCATAGACTTCTTGACTTATTGCATACATAACACTTTATAGTTTTAAATATGAATTCTGATACAGTGATGAATTCAAACTGTTCTTTCTAAGTTTCCATACTCATAGCTATTCAGAAGGAGAATACTGTAAGATCGATTGACTCAGATCGGTCAAAATGATGAATTGTTGTCCTCTGTGAATCATCTAATCGAAGATACATTTCATAATCCTAGAGGGCAAAGTCAACGCGTTAAAAAGACAGCTATGGCGTTGATGCTGGTGAGGCTATGATATCTACCTCATACAAAATATGACTTGACCTCCACTTGAATTATCGTTGCGATCGGTCTGAAATGACGTCGTATCGATGTGTCGACACTTGTGTGGAATCACGTTTAGTTTAAATAGTGTTTGTGTAGAAAGAATGGTTTAATAGTTCAATGAATATTCTGTACCAGATGTATATCTCTGATGGAAGCTAATTTTGCAATTTTATGCAAGACTTGCTTCTTTATTTATGAAATTAATGAAACAGTTTAGAGAGCTCGATTTTTTATCACAATATATCAAAACATATCTAAGATATTGGATGTGTAATATTACCGAAGAATATTAATGACCCAATACCGCGAACGGTATTTGTATTCACATTTACTATGGAAAAATTTATTTGTATCCTAAAATGGGTAATCTATTCGGATAATATTGATTGTCTTAGATTTCGTTTTGAATACAGGTGTTAGAGCTCTTTAAACTGTGGGTGTTACTTGGCCACACTTCCAGAATATCTTAATGCACTTACCAGGACATTTTACTAGGTGAGTTCCATATATTATGAATGCTTACAGAAGTTTGTCAACAAACACAGTACATCTGACTATATATATATATAAAAATGGATGAATGTAATAATGACAAGGACGCCTGGAAGTAATAGTGTCGGAACCGGTTCCGCACAGGTTCAAACTTTTGTTATTACCATGTTGTTTAAAAGGTGTGCTGAGGAGATTCTTTCGCAGTTTCTTTTCCTCGATGTTAAAGCACCTTTCCGAAACGGTAGTAGAAGCAAAAAATGATGTGCATAAGTGTATTTACAGAATACCTACATGATTCAATGAGTTTGAATTTGAATTTAATGTCGCTATATGTTTAAGGTCAATAACTTGGCAACTCCTTACGATGTTGTTTTTTGGTCATGTGAAAGTAAGAATATATTAATATGGAGATTTTTATACTATTCACTTTGGTGTATCTCGCTACTGCATTACTATTGTTATAATACATAAGTATTTGAGCATGAGCCAACGATAATAATACCGTTTGAAGCCTCATTTTATATAACAAATTAAGTACTAAAAAGTATTTAAAAAAATTGCAATATTTTTCCAAAATATTGTTCTCATCACTTAAGGTTTCTTTGATATTTCTTATTGGTATGATTATGTACAGATTATCCATTTTTATGTATACAGGAACAGACAACCCTTGCTTGGATTTGGTAGTAATTTTAAAAGACTGCGTAAAATAAATATATGTATTAAGTATTGGGTAATACTTAATTAATAAAAAAACTTTACAACGTCTTTGAGCAACAACCACAACCGCATTCATCAAAATTATCAGAATAATGTTGATAAATAACCTATTCATCTAAGTGATGTGATACCTTACTGAACACTGTAAAACTGTTTTTCGTTGTCCTGTTACTTTGTTATCCGCTATATTTATTGGATAATTGAACTGGCATCTGTCATATCCCAATGTTGGTATTACACGCACGTATTAAAAATGTAATTTAAAATTGCATGTGTTTAAAAATGAATCCTGCCAGTCCCACACGGACTCACGTTCACCTATATTTTACCTAACGATGCGCGGCCGCGATAAAAGGATTAACCTAGACAGAACAAGATCCAAGTGATTATGATCTCATATCCGACAGTTTTAATCGGGTAAAAGTTATTTTAGTTGTTTTTATATCACAAAGTGACTAGTACTAGAACTGATAAAGGGAAACTATTAAAAAAATATACGTTGAGTAAGGATTGAACCCTACATCAAAAACACCTTTTAAAAATTGTATTTAATTGTCAGACAGCCTTATAGTTTTATAATTGTAAGTAGATAAATAGTACTAAATACCTATTATTCCATATATTTTTTTTTATTATTTATCTTTTTATTTTAATTATGTTCTAACCAAGACAACACCCCCAGGAGTTTCTGCTGTGAGATGTCGATATTTGTCCGTCAACTCGGCCGCAATGTGACGGGCCGGGAGACCGCGTCCAACAAGCAGACCGCCAGTAAATCGTGCGCTCTGTCGCTGGTCCGACAACTGTACCACCTCGGTGTGATCGAGGCCTTTAGCGGCACTCTCAAAAGGGATAGGTTAGTGAGCAAAACGCTTTTGTTTTTTAACATTGCTTAAGCTGGCTGTCGCCGTGGCCTGTTTTTAACGCGACTGTAATACTATTAAATTATAGATGTAGTGAACTACATCTAAGTGATATCTGATTATTTTTTTATTGGTTATTCGTGTTTTATATTATGAAAAAAAAATTGGAATCATTCATTAATTGGATTAAAAACTCTTAAAAATGGGTCTATGATTATTCTAAGGCAGGCGACCCGTATTAATCTTGATCGACCTAGGCAATGTGGGTGCGAAGGTGATGGGCTCGAAGGACCAATGAAATCGTCGAATAGTACCATTATACAGCAGTTGTTGATCCATGTCTTTCCACCACAGCGAACTGAGGCAACGATGAAGTATGAGACTTGTGCTCTAAAGCGAGTCGCAAATGGGTTGCACCCAATAACGAGCCACTAGTTTTAGTAGTATGGTACGGACTGTTATAAGTCAAGACCAGCATTCGAACTTGTATTCTTATATGTAGAATTGTGTTTCAGATCAACCGAAGGTATCATGGAACCACTCCCAGTAGCCATAAGTCCTGAACTCGAACAGCAACTGGAGGAGACTTTAAAAGGTATGATACCAATATAAATAATCTTAACTGTGCCGGACTATGTAAGATGTGAAAAATATTAATTATGTTATCACTTGTTAAGCGTTGTATAATATAAAATGTATTGGGATCGTTATACAAGAAAACATTTTGATGTGTTTACATTTATCGTACAATTTCTAATTCCTCCAATTTGCTTACATCATCGAATGATCCGACGCACGAAAAATGCCATTGTTTTGCCATTAACCTCTTGTCGGTCTGTACGATATGGATGGTCGCGGCTGAAATATCTTCCCCGCATTGGTGACCCCGTTCACTTATAATGTGGGTATCTTGAAAAAAAAAAAAAACCTTCTTACCGGTAGTTGGGATTGTTGTCAATGAAAATAATCGACTTACAGAAGTTGGACCGGGCAAATAAAAACTTTTATATACTCGTACTTTGTAATATTGTTAATTTATGTGGATGTCGAATTCTTACATTTAATTTTGGGTTATATACATAAATAATATTTGTATACAATTTTTTTAATTAATATAGCTTCAAAACATTTCGAGGTACACTTACTGCTTATATCAACTTTGTTTACCAGTTAGTTTTCTCTTGCAATTTAAATAATTGAATTTATCTGACAATCACTTATTCATAATTGTGTATTCCAGAGTTGGATATCGATCCAGTCGACGTCAATATCGCTGTTAAAAATGAAGGTGAAGAATCTCAGGGGATGACCCTTCTGCAAGTGGACCGAGTGCGGCAGATGAAGGAGGCCAAACAGTCTCCGTCGGGTGTTGTCTCGTGGTCTCCCCCACAACCTAATTGGAACGCCTGGACCGGGTGTAATATTGGTGGGTACATTGGTTTTTTGTCCCCGGTAGTGATAGCGATGCACAATGTCTTTATTTATACAATTATTTAAATCCGTAGTGTCTCTCTGTCTGTACATTTCATTGTTGTCAATTTCATGATAAATATTTGTTTTTAACTCGATTTTGAAAAAAAATTGTCTGTCTGACTATCTGTCCGGTCCGGTCCGGTCCGTCTGTCCATTAGTCTGTCTTATGATTCAAGAACTGCTAGACTGATCTTAATAAATATTGTTATGTTGTGAGAACACGTGACTGAGCAGATATAGGCTGTACAAAATATCAATAAACCCATTGACGTCTAATCGATGCAAAAAACATATCATTTTCAATAATCATGTATATGTATATAATTTATTGTTTCAACCCGAGCGAAGTCGGAGTGTGTCAGGAGTTACCAATAAAAACCATAGTTTTTGTTGTAATGTAACAGTGCCATGGATCTGTATTAACATCATAGTTTACTTAAGCAATCGTCATACCGGCGTGATCATGGAGTGTTGTACATTTTGTTAGCAAAAAGACAAAACTTGATAACTTCGAGATGAATTGAAAGTAGATTATAGGTTTTAACTCGGCCGTTGGGCGTTGCATATTTTTGTAGATGAGGGCCCATTGGCAAGCGCAGGCCTTGAAGATATAAGTAACGATTTAGAGAAACATCATCGCGACATTTGTATGAACAGCCAGCTGTATCGGGTAAGTTTGTTACATTTTGTTGTCCGTTCGTCGAATGTTCACCGTATTTGTAATTGTCACTGCAATTATAATTACTCGGACGAAGTGAAGATTATAGATCAGAACAGTAGAGATACGCTTCGCTGTACACGTCTTGAAATTGATCTGGACGGCATAAAGTCTATTATGTTTGCATTTTTGTCTACTATAAGCAATTTTTTTTTTGTTTTTACCTGTTTAACTGTCATGTCATAGTTCACATTTGATGGCCATTTGAAATAGAGTCCTATAAATATTGTTAACTATTTTTTACTTTCATATCTTTTCCACAATAGCTCCGTATGCTTCTTACACAAGAGAAGTAGAGAAAACCACCGACGACATGCATTTGTATTTTATATTTATCAGATTCCGGTTCCTTTCTAAGCCTATTTGATCATATGAACATCTTACGTATCTTCTAAGAACTATTCTATATTAATTGTATATCAAAGAGGCAGTAATAAATGATAATAATAAAAGTTAAACTTAAGTAAATTCGGCTTCAACTAGCAACTACTTGAAAAGAAACCCCGCGCTGGCATGTATCAATTAAAGTCGAACATATGAATACATTCAAAATGTCATTATCAATGTAACACGAAGCGCTCGCAGCTCGGTTTGGTGTCACTGGTGATGGAGCCAGTTGAATTACGATGTGCACGATGGGTGCTCGACGGGGACGTTTTCATAACGCGTCCGTGCGTTGTAGGGCACGTTAGGTCGTCGTGTCGTATCCGATTGTCATCCGATGGAACTCGCTCGACAACGTCGGAAGCACCGTCGGGTGTCGGAGGGTTTATCGTAGCTTCCCACACGCGACCGAGCTCCCCTCCGCTGCCGCACGGTTAGCGGCGTGGTTCTGACGCACGGTACGTTGCCGCAGGACAGCGTGCGCGAACGTGAACAGTTGCCGGTGCACGCGATGCGTTCGCAGATAATGAACGCAATCAACGACAATACCGTCATCATCATACGAGGGAACACGGGGTGCGGGAAGACCACTCAGGTGAGTACATTGCGTCGACTAGAAATAACAGTTGTTGATGTCCGCTGTATTAACCTGTTGCGTTTCTTGTTACAATGTGTTTTATTAACTTTAATCTATTACTGGGACTATCGGCCGCCAAACAACCCCGTCTCGGGCTGGGGGCTTGACAGCCAGTACATTCTTTCTTACCTTCTTCTCATTTCCTGACTGATAATTCATCAGTGATACCTTTGGTCTTGCTGATGTCCATGGGCGACGGTGACCACTCACCATCAGATGGCTCGGCTGCTCATTTGTCGGCTATTACCATTTGGCTGGGACCATCTTAGTAAGCACTTTAGTAATGCCTTGTGAGTCGCCCCCCGGCCGTATACTATACTCCTTAGCAAACGGAGACAGCAACGAAAATCCTGTTTGTACCGTAGTATATACATTGCGGGCAGCAGTCGGCGATGGAAGTGCACGTGTCGATTGGGACCGAATTGTACTCGTGTTCATGGTGAGTCGACACTTGAAGGCACTTGCACTCCCTCTCTGTACGATGGGTCGGAAACTAACCTTTCAACGATTGATTCGTGGATCGAATAATTCTACGATAATATTATCTTAGATGACGTAATAAGTTAGTTGTTTGTTGCACTGCTAAGTAAAGTTTTAATTCGTACATTGATGTAATGGTCACCACCTGTATAAAACGACCCGGTCCGTCTCCAGGTGTGCCAGTTCATTCTGGACGACTACGTGGCCTCTGGGCAAGGCGCTTGGGCCAACATATGCGTGACGCAACCGCGTCGGATATCGGCCGTGAGCGTCGCTGAACGGGTCGCCAACGAGCGTTGCGAGGAACTAGGGAACAGTGTTGGGTGAGTGGTCCTTCGAGCCGTGTCCGTGGAAGGACTTGAGTGACGCACGATATTACGGGTCTGCTGTGCCACGGAGGTCGGTAAGACATTTAAGTGCATTGGGATGCACTCAGCTTTTCCAACCTGATGGTTATTATCCGTCGTAGGGGTAAAACAACTTGTCTGTGGGGGTAGTAAAGATGTACGGTGAAAAATAATATTTTTATATACAAAATTTCTCTGTACGTGAGTATGTCACTGAATTTCTCCTAAATGTCTGGAGCAATTTAGATGTTTTTTTTTTTGGATGTCATTAATGCATCTCTCAAATTGTTTAAATTCACAATTGTACCCGGTGATAGTATTAGTCGTTACGATCAGCATTCCCAGATCTCTGAAAAAAGTTATGGATTAGCCTATTGAAACACTATAAATATTACCGGCACACTCTATACAAATTACTACGACATCAATTATAATTTTGTTGATGCAGATTTGTCTGCATCGGAGACTCATTAAGGGGCCAAACTACTCATATCTACGAATATATAATTACTTTATATTTACAATCAATGTTTTCGAATTCGCCTCCCACGAATAATTAATTATTAAAGAAAGGTCTATATTTTTTGACAATCGTAATTTTCTTCGATAGCCACCGCACTGAAAAAATAGAAAATCAATTAAACGAACAAAGGAGAAAAGAGAGTGTTTATTGTATTTATTAAGTTTGAATTCGGTTACTTCACGCAACAGGTACTCCGTCCGATTCGAGTCCGTCCTGCCTCGTCCGTACGGTGCCATCATGTTCTGTACCGTGGGCGTCCTGCTGAGGAAACTGGAAGGTGGCCTGAGAGGAGTCAGTCACGTGCTGGTTGATGAGGTGCGTGTATCTATTGGACAACCAACTTCGTAGACTTGAGTAGCTAAAGACAATGGTTGGGCGTTAGAAGGCATGGTAGCAGTATAATGTATAAAGATAATGGGTAATTGATTGGCCACCGTTCGCTCCTCCCGTGTGTCCCCTACCAATTTAGATGGCTTGAAGCACGCTTATCATAATGCTGTTATCTGGATTTATTATTTATTTATATTTAATTGTTTTTATCTAAAACTGGGGTGGGGCATCCTGACTTCTTCAATATTGTGATACCCTATAATATGTTAAGGAAACTAGGTTTATACCCGCGCGCCGCTGATCTGTCATTTTATTTAATCTATTAATATTTACTGTTCATCCACTTTTATTGTCTTTATTAACCCTGTAGAATAGTTGAAAACCTTAACCCAGGCAAAAGACAGTGCTATCTTAATTCCAATGGAAGTATCTACCGCCCAACCAAGTGTGTCGGAGACAAGTACGAAGTTCGCGTACATACCAGACAAGGATATGGAATAACCCTGAACAATAACCTTACAGCGGAATGGGTCGTAACACCAACTCAAGCACAACCATAGTTTCCGAGGGTTTTAAATCGGCTAAATTTCTCCGAAGTGACCCAACGATTGCTATCTAACGATAAAAGTCTCCTTCGTGTCCTCTGAATAACGGACGCACCAAAGTATTTTGGCCAACAGCGGTCACCCATACAACGACCGACACTTCACTATTGACCAAAGTCTTTGGATTTCGTATACTGATTAATCCCATCACCAATACGAAACCTGTCGGAGTAAGGTCGAAGAGTATACGTACATGTTTGTTGTTTCGTTTATCCGTCAGGTGCACGAACGAGACGCAGACACCGACTTCGCCCTGATCCTGCTGCGCGACATGGCCCACACGTATCCCGATCTCCGCATCATTCTCATGTCGGCCACCGTCGACACAACGCTCTTCGTCAATTACTTCGGCAACTGTCCCGTTATCGAGGTGAGCTCTCGTGGCGACACTGACATAATGTCATGTTGTTAATGGACGCTTGCAACGCGCGAGGAGCTCGTTGTATCGCGATGGTCCAAGTGAGCTTTCGTTACTCGTGTTATGCAACGCGGCTGAGTCCTGTTTTATGAAAGTCGTTATGTTATGTTCTGACTGTGCTCGTGCATAGTGGTTAAATACTCAACACGCCTGGCCGGCCACCACCAGCCGCCGTCGTCCAAGCGTGTTTTTTCATGATTTTCAGTCACAATGTTGGTGAGTGACAAGTTAACACGCGGGATCATCACCTTGTTGGTACCAACTTTCATAATCATCACCGTTTTTAGAATTGAATCATAGAAACAATGTTGACCGTTGCGCTAGGTCCCCGGACGCACGTACCCAGTGACGCAGTACTTCCTGGAGGACTGCGTGGAGCTGACCAAGTTCGTGCCGCCCCCGGACACGCGCAAGCGGAAGGCTTCCGGGAAGCGGGCCGGCAGGGACGACGACGACGACGACGAGGACGGTACGCGTTGGAGTTGTTGTGTTGTCGGTTTTATATTGTTATGTTCCAATGGACAAACAAACTTTGTCACTTAAACAAATGTTCAATGCATCTAATGTGGTCTCAGCAGTATCTGTACATGTATGTAAGAGTGTATGGATGTCCATCCATCATTGAGTGGAATCCACTTCTCGTTGGTGATGCACCGTGCTGAACGACGGACGAGGCAATTTTGCCCGGTGTGTAATTTAAAGATGACCTCTGCACCATCCGGTTGAATCCCTAAAGTTACCAGCCACCACTTAACAAGTGGAGCGCGCATTACACCACCCGTAGGTTCTACTCGTCACCGTCCGGCGTTCTGATGGACGGACGTTCCGCTGATAGCGACGTCTATTCGGCGTCAATTATTGGGTACTCCAACATTTCAGTTTTTTTGTATGTTTTTTTTGTATGAATACCGCACTATCTACTGGTAGGTTGTCGATGCGCAATGAATCGGTCGCACGCCCGGTAAAGCGATTAATAGTGATGGCGAAATTAAAAATGTATGCAGTGACTTTTTTTATGTCATCACCATAAATTTTTCATTTTTCTCACAGGCCCAGTTTAATATATTCAAATTAATTGTATTGCCCAGGTGAAGGCGCGGACGAGCAGGACGAAGATTTGAACAAGAATGCCCAACTCGACACCAAGTACTCTGCGCAAACTATGCAGACTATGTCCAAGCTATCCGAAAAAGATGTGAGTGTTTGTTTTAAATATTAATTCGCTAATTTCAATATAAGATTTGCTAACGGTAATAGTGACTACACTCAAAATTATTGTTATGCGTTTCATACATCATTTATTTTAACCTAAAACTTTATGGTAAATCAGAGCCATCTATCGGTAAAAACTGCAAGAAAAGCTGTCCAATGGTGGTTGAGATTATCGCGCTCAGATCGACAGAGATATTTATTTATGCTATAATTTGCAATTTTACTTTAAAAAATTATATACTTTGAAATTACCTTAACATTACTATTATTTACACGCCAAAATTCACAAAATAATTAAAATACGAATCTTTACAAACAACCAAGCTTTAATTTCTCGCTTCGCCTGTGCAAAAATATTATACAGTACTGGGAATTACGAAGAAAGTTTGCAAAACCTCACCTCGTAGAGATGCCACAAATGGAATCGAATCTTGAATGTTTTCACATTTTTCTACAGTGAATTACATAGAGTTCTTTAATTTTTATATAAGTAGAGGTAAATAAATATACATATCTGGACGAATTCTGCCAGGTTTAACTAGTAAATAATATATCAATACAAGCATATTCAGTGTTAAATTCATTACATTACACCTTCCAATTACAGATTATTAACACTCCTGAACCAAAATGTTTCCAATGTTGACTTCCCACCCAAGTTTTTACTTCATAATTATAACATTGATCCAGAAACAGATGTTTGTTGAACATAATAAATATAAAATACTCAAAATGTACTTCATGAGATATTTCAATGTTACAATACTTCACTAAAATGTTTCACATATTAACTATTGCAGTTGAGCTTCGAGCTTATAGAAGCAATTCTAGTCTACATTGGGAACCTCGGTGGGGATGGTGCAGTACTGGTATTCCTTCCCGGATGGAACCTAATCTTTGCACTGATGAAGCATCTGCAACAGAGCAAGCAGTTTGGAGATGGCTCCAAGTATGTGGTGCTACGGTTACACAGCCAAATACCCAGGGAGGATCAAAAGAAGGTCTTCATTACTCCACCACCAGGGATCACTAAGGTATACATCCCCCAGCTTGAAGTATTTGATTATTATTTTTAAAATTATTACAAATTAATTATCATTCGCTTCGGTGAAGGAAGACATCACGAAGAAACACGGAGACGAGAGTTCTCTATAACGTTATCACAGGTGTGTCATCAAGTCGTTCAACCCGCGCCTGTCCAGCGCTGCATCTGTGGCCTCGGCCTCTGTCGTCGTGTGAGCCGAGCCCAGCACTGGGATAATCGTAGGTGTCTCAAAGCAATTATACTTCGACAGGTGATCCTATCGACGAACATTGCGGAAACGTCCATCACCATCAACGACGTGGTGTACGTGATCGACTCGTGCAAGGCCAAGATAAAGCTGTTCACGTCGCACAACAACATGACGTCGTACGCAACCGTGTGGGCCAGTCGGACCAACCTCGAGCAGGTTAATGTGGCCTGTGGCTTGTTTATACATGTGGGTGTGTTGAGGTTAAACAACACTCTTGGAAGTCCAGCAGACTGGACGGTGTCAGTCGTTTATTGTAGTAGTCGTCAGTTAGTTGGGTAGTGTCGGCAGAAAAGGTAACTGTCAAACCTCTTTTTAAAACACTCCCATGTTGTGTGTGTGTGTGCGTGTGTGTATATATGTATAATAGTATCTTAGTTTATATGCCATCATGATATTCGTGGAAAATTAGTGCGCCAGTTTGAATGAGCTGGGCTGTGCGTGCGTACGATACGATGAGTCTTTGTTATTTATGTCTGCCATCTTGTTTCTCCTAACAGTGTCGTCTATACAAAACCGATATCATACAAGATGTAAACAAAAATACCGTTAATAGCAGGATATCCGAAATAAAAATATATTACACCGAAACCGCAAGCGAATCCGATAAAAAAGTTTCGGATAATTTCGGATATAGGCAGAGTCTAAATAAAGCACGTCATGACTGGTGAACGTTGAGCGAGCCGATACATCGGCCGAGTGGTTCTCATTTTAGACAGTTTTTTATTATTTCATTTGTTTTTTCTTTTAATACCACATAAAACCTAGAGACAAAGTCAAACTTTGTAAATACGTTAAGTATCCGTAACCGAAATGATCTGAAACAATCGGATGATCCGAAATAATTTTATATCTGTAACCGTAACTGAAACCGGTAAAATATTCATATATCCATATCCGAATCCGAAATGTCATATCCGTAACATCCCTAGTTAACAGAGCTATCGCGTTACACGTGCGTGTATGTAGGATTCTAATGGGTTAGATTTTTACATTGTGGTTTTTTTTTTTCAACACTGTTATTACTTTCAGCGGAAGGGCCGGGCCGGTCGCGTGCGTCCCGGGGTGTGTTTCACGCTGTGCTCGCGCGCGCGCCACGACAAGCTCGACGAACACCAAACCGCCGAGATGTTTCGCACACCGCTGCACGAGTTGGCGCTCAGGTGACGCGACGGTATTACTGACTGGCCCGGCTGGCCCGGCAAGCGTCGTGCTGGAGTTATACCTACTACTAACACACGTTTTGTTTGTAAAGTGATGATTAGAGAAACGATTGCATGAGTTTTCGCGTAGTTTATAAGTAGATGGAGTGGTATGAGGAATATCTGAGTATATTCTGTAATGAGAAATTAATTACAAAAATGCATTGTTTAGTGTCGGGTGTGAATCTGTTTGTAATCATAAGGATTGAAGGAAGAAAGGCGGTTTATAATATTTTAAATAGTTAGTAAAATTGTAGGTGTAATAATACTGACAAACGAAATGAACTTTTTGGTCCACATGATTGTTTAAAAAGCGCCGTCGTTCCAGTTTTACCCGACTTGGTCTATTATTCGTCATTCTCGTTTGCAGCATCAAACTCCTTCGGCTGGGCAATATTGGTCACTTTCTCTCGAAGGCGCCCGAACCGCCGCCGTTGGACGCCGTCATCGAAGCCGAGGCGTTGTTGAGAGAGTTGGGTTGCTTGGATCATGTCGACGCG
>DWPT01002692.1:0-15714 GCA_018251895.1 Agathymus mariae mariae | reverse complement strand
GACAATTACAAGATTACCCGATTTGTTTCATTTTGGTTTCCCGCCAGTAAAATGCTTATGACTGGAAAGTCGCGGGCGACGAATTCACGACTAGATGATGCATGCGTCTTGTTTACAAGTATACTATCAAGTACTATGCTAGTTCGCGACAACTTGAGAGCTCGCGTCATATACTGAACCTCTTATATAGTTAATTCATAACATATGTATAAATGCATGTACGTTTGTTATGAAAACTACAAATTTAGATTAGGATTTTTTATTATCGTAGGACACAAAGTTCAGAATGTAGTACTTATCAGTATTTCAGAGTTATTTTGGAATTAAATCGCTTAGTTTAAAACAAGATTTTTTCTTTGACCATTGATAGGTGCAGTACGTCCAAGGGAACAAAGTTCATCTTTCAACTTGTCCAGCTGGTTGCCGGTTTCGCATATCGGATACCTTTCGCAAGCGGCCTGTTCACACGATCGAGCCGGCGAATATTTTTGTATTTGCAGTTTTATTTGCCTCTGATGCAACCCGATATAAAATCAAAGACCATATACCTTTACGTCATCCATAATTAAATAAGTGACGACAAGATAGATCGGTGACGATTGGTGCGATGTGTCAATTCAGTTTTTGGTTAACTAGATGACATTGACATTTGAGTAATCTTTAGCAAAATCGCTTGCGCATCTAATGTCTTTCACACGGGCGTATTTTTAGCCTTCGCGTTGAATACGTATTTGACTAGCGGTAACGTCGTGATGTTAGCTTTGCGGTAAATTAATGCTTCAGAAGCCTTTGGTAATTTGCGCGCCAATAATAGAGTTTTTTTAAATTTTACTGATAAAAAGATTGATGAGAATCCTACCTTATGGTAAGAGTTAATATTGTGCAGGACAACAAAGCTTAGCCTATTCACTCTTCACTTGAAATTATCCACATAATCCAATGGGAATGACGTATACCAGAAAACAATATAGATAAGCATTTTTTTTATTTTTTTGTGATACGGTTGATCAACTAGACATATAGAGACATATTACATAATTACAGATTACCATAGCGTGGTTCGTGGACAACAAATTTGTTTGTTGTATAATATTGTTGTATACAGTTGTATTACTGTAAACATTTAAAAATTATGCAATATATTAATATTCTTATTTTTCTATCCCGTAAATTACCAATACAAATATTATTTATTTGTACACCAAACAAAATTACATATAGTGATATAAAAGTTACATCAGGTATGCAAAGGGTAGCAAGCGATCTCTTCCACATAAATTACCGCAATTGTGAACACATATTTGGATGAGATTTTCGGTACATGACGCTGGATGTAAGTAATGTGTTCGGCTTGTTGTCACCACGTATACGTTACACCACGCTTCTCACACGTTTATCGAACGCCCACGCCGGAGAAACGCTAGTATGAAAGAAAGATAGTATATCTCGTATCTGTTTATTTCTTTGCGTACTTAAAAACTTGAAAATTTTATATTTCTTACACTTTATTGTTTTATTTAATTATAATTTTTTGCAATAATTGCAGAAAAACAGACAAAACGTTTTATTATTACCATCTTAACAAAACTTATTCGGGACAAGTTCATCTTTTGGAATAAAAGCATCCTAAATTATGATGTATGATGATTTAGTGGCTACAATCGATACGTGTGCAAACAGACAAATCTCCAAAAACTATTTTTTGATTGTAGAAAAAAAAATTATCATGAATATTCGAATAATGAATAAACTTAAATTTGGAACGTATTTATATTCTGATTATGGTCGTGTACTTTTATCGTTGACTGTACAACAAATTAAACATTTCAAATATTATTTAACACAAAATACGTATAATTAAGTATTTATCGTAATTCTGGTACGCTCAAGGCGAAACGGGTAATTAATTCGAGTAAACAAATGCAATGAGTGACATTTACCAAAGCGATAATTTATTTTGCGCTTACTGTGGATTTTGACGAGTTAATACTGGATTTATGATAAGGATTTATGATAAGGGAGGAATAAAAATATTTCTTTTGTTGCATTATTTATATTCGTTACTAGTTCTAGTAAAAATATTCTAGTAATCCAATAACTAGGAGTATTTTTTTTAATTTATTAATTAACTAACTCTTATTAATAGTGATAGTTTGATTTTATTATATACGCGTTTATCATTATTGCAGTTAAGTTTAAATCGTGTGCAATTGGGTTTAATTTAAACCGTGATTCTCGTATATTTAAATATATTAAGTATTAGCCGTTGACGCGGTTTAGTAAATTCCGTGGAACCAGGTCCAGTTTTCAAGATGAAAGGTAATCATTATACTATCAGTTACAAATATGCCAAGTACCATCCGAATCTGTTGAATAGTTTATCATTATAAGTGTACAGACAGGCGGACAAAAGAAAATCAATGTTTTGTTTAATAATAAAAAACAAAATTTATTTAAAATATAAATTTCTAAAAAAATATTTTGTGTACACTTTTATTATAAGTATACATATTCACAAATTTATATTTAAGTTATGCGCTTACTTTAAATTTATTAGATATTCATTTCTTAAAAAAAATATATATATATATGCACAAGTTATCTGATTTTAATTTGTGACGTCACTCTTGATTGTGGTTGTCGCGGCCGTACAATTGGGAACCCCGGTGACCATACAGCCGACTTGTTCCCATCAAACACGCCACGAAGACATAACGGTACGACAGACAAACAATCCGCGACTCCCGTTACCTCGTTGCCGGTGCATCGGTAAATAGCGATGAAAAAATACACATAAACACATTCCGCTTTTTGTTCGTAATTGGACAACGTGGTCGAAGGGTTGTAACTTTTTTAAAGTTTTTTTTTTTTATATTATCACTTACACAACATACGTTTGAATTTATTTTTATATAAATTAATTCGATACATATTTCCCTAATATTTAGTTACTTTTGAATCAATTAGCTGCACCGGGGCATCGTAGTAGAGATTTAATATGTGCAGTAATCGTAAAAAAGATTATTAAAATAGATTCCCTCATTAATGAATCGGGTCAGTTCATTAAATTTATTTTATTTATTTTTCTATTTATAACCATTCAACTTATTTGCATATGGCCAACCGGTAATGATAACGGCACAATGCACGTGTAACAGCACACCATTAAATATTACAACTGAAAATATTATATAATGTCTTGCAATCTTTTACTGTCGCTGGACAGGCCTCCCTTGGTGCCTGATTTGTGATGTAGGTACAGCCTGCGTTGTTCCGTCAATGTGTAATTTATTTATTTAATTTTGGAATAAAATTTTCACTGCACTTATATACTATGTTTAATTTATTTTGTTCGGTACATGATTTGTTTCTGGACTTATCAATATATGGGACAAAATTTTAACTAATCGCTCTTTGTACATGAAGGATATATGAGAAAAATTATTATTAGAGGTTTTATTAAAGCAATAGAGCGCAAAACAAAACTTGTTAGAATTTGTGTTTGTTTGTCGTTGTGAGTTTTTGCGCGTTAATATCAGAAACGGCTTAACTGATTTCGTTATGGTTTTCACTAATGTAAGTAAGCATCACTCAAAGTTCGTTTTATTTCAATCCGTTCATAAATAAATAAGTAATAAATTAATCTAAAACACTGCAGGTGCTATTTCTGAATGTAGGGCGTAGTTTTTCTGAAGCGAAGCAAGGGCTGTATATTAGTATATAATAAAAATATATTATTGTAATGTTTAACAACTTTGTATAAGATATTTGAAGATAATATAGAAAAATCCGCTTCATTTTCGGCCGGCAATACGTCGGTGAAGCTTTTGGTGTTACTAATGTTATGGGCGAAGGTGACCACCATCACCTACCATCAGGTGGTTTATATGCTCGTTTGTCAACCAGTTATACTTTTTGGATGACGTTATGCCTCGAGACAATGTTTTTTCTTTTTTTATTTCAGGTAGTTTCTCCATTCGAATGATCGCCATAAACGGTATATTATATCTTGATGATGAAGTTTTCAGACTTTGGGGTTATTAAAAACAATTGTACACACACATTATTAACATAACAATTAGAAATATTTGTTGTTAAACGCATCTTTCCTCTATTGCGCCATTGCGTTTCAATTCATTCATTGCAGCTATCATGACTGACATGGATATTGTAATATATATCAGTTTTCACACAATCTCTATTTTTTATTGGGTTGTTATACAAATTAACTGACACGAACGTTCTTTAGATGTGATTGTGATCTGTAGCGAAGGGTATAAAATGAACGTCTTTGTACTCAGCAGTTGACTTGTACAGACAATCTTTTCAATATGTTTTCTGTTTTTCCAATTTTTATCTTTCAATATATATTCGTGCAAAAATAGCTTTGACAGACACATAGACAGACGTTTCGTAATATTTTGCAAAACAAAACATTTTTATATTTTAAAACATAAAAACTCAAACACAGTTAATTATAATTTTGAGTGACTCACAACCAAAAGTAAACTGGCTGTTAGTATCGAAAAGAGATAAATGAGAATGACAGACTGTATAAACAAATATCCTTTGCGTGGCGGCGTGTTTGAAAAGATGAATGTTAATCTATGCCCCAGGCTACAACTTAAGGGTTACCTTCTGTGTACTTGAGCCAGCCTGGCACACTTATAGGGATGTCAACTGCAGCTTTTTACGCTTTTTTCCGTTAACTTGATTGACCTGTATGTGTACAATGTATTAACCGTAAATCAAATCAATGCGGAGATTAAAATCTATTTCGAATTCCGTTTTACGTAAAGATACAAATAAACTTTTTATTCAATTTTTACCCGTCAAATTTTGTACATGTATTCAGATAGTGTAATAATATAATATGTCATAGCTATCAACTGAAATTATTGTAAAGGTTATCATGTTTATACGTATATCAAATAGCGCCTTAACAGTTTCATTGCAGTTATTTTTTAATTGTAACTATTTTTTTGTTCCTAAGGTACAAAAGATTCTTTAACTGTTGATTTGTAAAAATAATTGTATCCTAATAAATAAATGTAGTCCAAATAATTTTAAAAATAAATGTATTATAGTATGTATGTATATGTATTATAGTACAAAAAAAGTCGAACCTAATATGACAGTCGGACAATACGTTCATTATAGGAATCCCAATGTCACAGTAAAAAAACGTCATCGCTACACCTGACAATTGGTTTACTGTCGGTACTGAGTTTCCGCTCTAAATGAGAGGACTTAAGTGAGAGGACTTACTCCTCCTCTTGACCGAGCACCGGTTGGTATTAAATTAAACTTTATAAGAATATTATATATAAAAGGTTATATGATATTTCACATTCTTCCGGAATAATGTGACATCCAAATGGTGAAAGAATTTTTCAAACAGGTGCCGTCGTGCCAGAGTTTACCTCCGCATAAATACAACTCACAAAATGAGAAGCTCCACAAATGTATGAAGCTTGGGTGGCGCCATGTACAAGCTGTAGAAAGTGGATAATATTAAATGAAGGCATTCCTTATTATTCAAATTCTAGATTTTAGCTTAGTTCACTGTCAGTAATTCAATTTGTGAATAGGATATTGTAACACTGAAACATTATGGCGAACGGCGGATTGACAGTCGGATTCATATGACAGTTATTGATATAATACATCAAAACTATTAAACGTCAATATAATACGTATATATATCGTATTAATAACTAAATAAACTGATCTATCTATCTTACTAAAAATCAAACCTAATAAAAGATGCCAATTCTGAAATAAAAATGTACCTAAAGTTAAATCGAATTATTATGTAGCGTATTATAAATATAGATTTTCAACCCCGCGGATAATTCATCACAGGTATGATAAATGACAGTTCCAATTGCAACCATATTGTTGTCATATGTAATCACTTAAAAATTATTTATTCAAAATATTTTTTCAGAGAAGAATAGCTCATTGAATATTTTTCTGTGATTCAGGTTATTTTTCTCCAAATTATGCTAGACTGTACAAAGGCCCGCACAAAAAATACATCTCGTTTGCATTCTGTTTTTATAATTCATTATTCATCAGTATTTGTTATATTAGTAGTAAGTATTAGTATATCTTGATTTGTTCTAATATGAAGTGGTATTTAAAGTATTTAATATTAGAAACTTTCAAACTCAATCTAAGCAGATATCGATGATTGTTTCTGACATAGACATGTGTCTGACAAGCAAGAGCGCGAATTTCAAATTACCAACGTCAAGGTTTATTTAGTTGATTCCAAAATAATATACATGGTATTAGAATGTTATTATAGGCACTTTTTACTAATCAATTATATTGTATCATTCATTGAGATATTGGCAGCCTTAGTAAACGCGGAAACAGGCACGCAATGTAAAGGTTTATTAATATTTTCGCCCCGAGTTCTCGGAAACGGCGATGTCCTTTTGTGCAACGTTCGACGACCCCGCCATCAGCTTTTTGTTTGTTTACGGTTAACGCGAGGAGTTTTTTAGTCTATGCTTTTTTATTTTTTTAATCTTGATAGGGCTGACTTAATGGTTATTAGGGATTCAATTTATACATGTTTACGAACGAGTAAATATGTTTAAGAAATTTAATTTTGCATTTACATTATATTTTATTCCCAGTTAATAATTAATTTATTATTGATTATATTTGGCATTTTTTCTTTATTATTCAGTTTAAGCACGTATTTTAAAGAAACTATAAATAGTGATGTGTCAATTGCACCAGATTACCTTCTTGTACAAGACATTCAGTAACCTTGAATCGTTTAAAATAAATGTTAGTCATCATGTTATTAAGATTTTACTTTAGATATAAATATATTTTTAAAATAATACAAATTCTTCTTTTAAAGCAAATAAACAATTATAGTCAGAATTATACTGGAATTAATTACAACTGATACCCAACGAATCTTTATAACCAGTAACGAGTTGGTGACCTTATATATATATATATATAACCTTATATATAACTTTAGTTGTAATTACTATTGTCCATGTAGCTCGGAACCAGAATAGGACTACGGTATCCCCTGCCTGCCGTGAGAGGAGACTAAAAGGGGGCTTCCGGAATTGTGGGCGGCGAGGGTGGGAGCTCGAACCGTCCAGTAAACGACCCCGGGAAGGACGAACGGTATGCGTACCTGCGTACTGTCGTAAACACGAGAAGGTGGGGGATGAGCGAGGCTCACCAAGAGCAGAGCCCGGCGGGCACGCGCTCAGGTCTCCGGTTGCGCTCCGTTTGAGATTGCAAAGTTCTGTACAAAGTGGCGAGGAAGGCCACTGAGCGGGGATGGGGGATAGTGCGGTAAAACTCCCACATAATATATATATATATATATATAATACTTTTAGAAGGTTTCTCCCCTCAAAAACAAAAGGTGTAATAAATATACATATATGTACATAGTCGATGGTGACTAGTTACATCAGGTTGTTCTTTCGTTCGTTGTTCGACTATTCGGCAAATAAAAGTACCACCTTTTTACTATTTAAGTACAGATTGAATATTATTTATAAAGCATAAGAATTCACTGACTTGTTTAATTTTGATTAAAGAAATGAAAATTTATTTGTTTCTTTCCGTCTGTGAATGATTGCGTACATACGGACATCCGTAGAGCCGGCAATTTAATGATTTCACGCGCAGTTAAACATTTTTATCAGTTTTCATTTATCAATGTAATAGGTACATGTACATATACTATATTGTGTAAATTACTTTCAATGAATAATGGGAACGTATTAAATGAAAATGTATATAATATTTTTGGCAGTTTGTACTGCGACATTAGGATTTTTTTTAATTACAGACATAAATGATTGTGGATACAGTCTAAAAGGTTTTTTTTATGTTACGGTAATTAAATATTTATGTCGTATAACTTAATAACTAATCTCGTATTATTGAAGTTACTCATAGATTATTTTATTGAAAAATTTGATACTTTGACAACCCTACGATCTACAGAATATTCATAACGTATTTTTATTTAGATATCAGTGTATTGATTGAATGCTGATGTTTTTTAGAGCTATTTTTTATATAAAGTAAATTTATAACATATAAATATATAACATTGATTATGTATATTCTTCAGTAATTGTCAATTATCTGTAGGTTGATAAAGTTAAGAATAATTTAAGATATCCAATTTAGAAAAAGAAAAAGCACTGAGTTTTGTTTTGTTTCTGAGGGGGAAACCTTCAATAGGTATCCGGTGCCGTGGGAGCGACGCCGGGTTAAGTCGCCAGCGTTAAGTAGAGGACTCCGGGATCTGCATAGAAACGCAACCGGAGTCCTCTGATCGCGGTGCCCCTGTCCATCTCTGCCCGGGAGGGACAAGCTGTCCCGTCCCTCACCATCCGATCTTAGTGACGATATGCGATCCGCGATCGCTAGCCGGACGAATCGAGCTCCCATTCTTACCGCCCGCAACCCCGGAAGTCCCCTTTTAATCGCCTCTTACGACAGGCAGGGGAAACCGTAGCCGTTATTCGGGTCCCGAGCTACAGGGACAAGCATAAATAAATGTGTATTATGTATTATGTTTTATAAACTTATTACTGAAAAAACTATTCGTAAGTTGTTCTTAAATCTTTTAGATCCTTATTTCTCTAGAACTTAGACAATGTTTTAATCGAATCTCCACTTACCACACTGGGTATAACTCAGTTCGTAAAATTGTTAATGTTCCGGATCAAGTCTTTCCGTTTACTTGGGCAATTCTAAGCAGATCAGTTGCTGCTTGGTGGCCGTCGGCGGTAAGTGGATCCGGCCCATTATCACCATGATCGCATATACGCCCCGTCAATTGGATCACAAACTCCTCCAACATGTTTGTTAGTCGCCGACATCCTGCATCGTTTCAGCTGCAGAAGCCTTTCGTACTATACCATTATAGTATCTACAAACTCAACAACGATTTGTCAAGTAGCTAACTGATTGATGAAGGTCGAACTAATTTGGTAGTTGGTTAACGCTTCCGACCGGACAACAGCTACGGACGTAATAATGCGGGGAAATTCACGTAATTATACATCAAATGCGTTTGAGGCTTCGTTTCCTACTGTTTTGTATTGCAGAGATTTTTTGTAGCTTGCAACGGCTATGATTGTTACGCCAACGCGTTAATGCGGTCGGTAATATGGATGAGTTCGACTTTAATATATAAGTCGTTCTTCTGTGTCGAAAGTGATCAATTGGTCAATTTTTTTTAAGATGGTGTTGCTGTCAGCTGCGACGTTCGAAACTGAAGTGGAGAAGAGATGAGAGTTAGATGTAGTAACTGCCATTGAAGTGTTCTTAGTAGACTATTTTGAAAACAACTCCATGATCTTACACGCTGCAAATTTCTTATTACTTATAACCTAATATTTACAATAATTTTTGTAATAAAATATTATGGTTATTATCGATGATAATAACACGGAACGAAAATAACATATGTAAGAGAGTTATTTTGAAAATCAAACCGAAATTAGTATTCATTTAAAAAAAAAAAATTAATTCTCATTAGGATATTTTACCCGTATCATCAGAGTTCCATGAGTTAATGAGAGTAAATTGAAAAGTAAATGAATTTATAAACGCAACATTCTTACTGTAGGACGCAATATTATAGACGAACTTCTGATAAATATTTCATGTTATTATGTACGAATAAGCGCAAATTTTGAGTGTAAAAATTCATTTACAGATAAAATTTACATTTATGGGTAAAATTTCGCATATATTTTGTAACATTCGAAGGTTTTACAATAATGAAATGAAAAATAGTAAAAAAAAACATTAAATATAAATTTTTCTTGTACATTATTATGCCCAATATAGTGATTTCTATGCAATATAAGGAACAATTTTTGTAGACCTACTGACGTGAAAGATATATGCAACATAAGATAACATATTCCATTCTAGTACATAAATAACTGAAAGTATTTTGTTCACAGTTTCACCATGGAAACGACACCGCCCGTATCCGCCCACTGGCTGTCGACAGTGGTTCTTCTTTGTTCCTTCTTCTCCACCCACTCACTAAATAATAAGGTAAGTTTATCACATACACTTATACATATCAAATATAATGTTTAAGTCTTCAACAGGAGAGTGAATAGGCTTTTATAAGTTAATGCGTTCAACATCTTAGACTTCATCACCACTAAACATCAGGTGGGATTGTTGTCGAGTGTCAATTTATTTTATGTAAAGAAAACAACACTAAAACTAAGTTTATTTAAGACTATTACCTAAACTTTACCTTAGTTTACCTAAAATACTACTTTACGTTGGCTAAAGTACAATTACGTTACGTTCTACTGCGGGAGGTAGAGCTGACGCCTGCAATAGACATGGTTCTAGCTTAGACACGAGACACCTATGCGGGGGCTCAATTCCAGTTATGTATCAAGTTGTGCAGACGTACAGCTGTTTATAATAAATATATAACTATTGTTTTACTGTCATTTATTATATACATTTGCCATCATACAATGAACTATACAATTTATGAGTTAGTTATAATGTTTGAGTGTTAAATTATTTTGAAATCAACAGCAACCGGTATCGTTAAATCATTATAACCAAAGTTGTTATAAAAACTAAATAAAATCAGTATGTTACTCCATTAAAAATGAACAAAGATTGATAAGTTTGTACTGAGTTAAAAAAAATCAATAAGTTTCACTAACGGTTATCAACAAAAACCAGTCAAATTGATAAGCTTGCACTGAGTAATACCGGCAAGTTTCATTATAATTTGTAAATAAAAATTGACCAAAGGTTGATCAGTTTACACTGTTCAACATCGAGAAGTTTCATTGAAGTTTGCAGTTTGATCGTAAATATTAAAATACCGGTTGCTCAACCGTCAGAAGTATGCTAATGACTTCTCTTTACTTCGGCACGATTTGCGTCGGCTCATGTGCGGTCGCGGACCTGTGGACGTTATTGATGAGTTGATTATCGACTTTCTGGTTGACCTTTCACGAAGTCGGACTCAGTTAAATAGAACTTATATGAATGACCCGATCTTCCTATCCGATTATATTGGGTAATGTGATTTATATTTTCAATGGTTTGTAACTTTAATTAAACAGTCGATGTTTCTCTGTTATTATTAATGTGACATTTTACGTGGTATTAGTGTTATTTATAGTGTTAATTTAATATGACGATCGAATATCACTAATCGGTTTGCATGTAGCCAATAGATAAAATATTGCAACATAATTTTAATTTGTAGAATTGAATATTCTATTATTAATGTTACGAAGTGTATAGTAAAATGAACCATGATTAATATCCACAAAATATGAATTTATAAATTTACATTCATGAGAATTAATTGGTCAAGTTTGTTCGCTCTGATTCTTTCTATTTTTCTATTCCTTCTAATGGTTGCAAATGTGTCGTAAAACGGAGTGCTGAGTACTCGTAGTGTCCCGGTTGCGGTATACATTTATTTGTTTTGTCTGTTCGTAATGTGCGGTTTATGTGTCTCCAATACGCTCGTCAATGAGGGTGCACTAGTGATGTTCTGAATGTAATGGTATTCATTTATTTTCATTGTATTGCCATAGAACCCATGTAGTCAGACATAATTTTTGTAACAAACTTGGTCATTAGCGCCGTAACTCGTTTGGAGGTGATGTGAGTGATGTAGTATGTCGAAAAGTCGTAAATCTGTCTAGTTGTGTGAACGTTTGGTGCAAGTGGGAAATAGTCATACAGAATATCTCTGAGTACTGAAATGAACAGATCTTTGATTCTAATAGTGTTATATAACTCTTAGAATTAGACTGAATATCTGTCAAAGATTTTAATATATAATTTTTTTTTTTTCAAATCATCAAAGATTTTAATATATAATATATAATATAATTATGCATAAAATATTAAAATACTATTAATACGACTATAATAGTATTTTTTTTAAGTTATTAATATTTTGTGAATTTCAATTTTGGAAAATTATGTATTCTAGCGACATCTATGACTTTCCCGCTTAGCATTGGTTCTGGTTCCGATAAACTGATTTGTAGTAGTATTATGTAAGTATACTAAGTAATCATAACTAAAAAAAAAATTCAGAAGCTTTTCATACGTGTGTATAATATCAAAAATAAAAATGGATGAGTATTAGATTCAGTGATTCCATTACATCCATACTTAAATCATAGTATACTCGTACTGTACATTTATACATACGTGATATATAAGGCGTGTATACTAAGTAACGTAATATAATATTTTATATTTATGTCCATTATATGTAATACACCCCTACTTTTGTTTTTATATCAGTATCATCTTTCCAGAGATGTCTGGAAGAAATCGGTACTATACCATCGTGGTCACCTATTGTGTAAGTGCAATATTGCAAAACTTAAACATTTTATATATTGACCAGTAAACTACCCTCGCGTCTCACAACCTTCACCCGTTTACGAAAACTACGTCCTACGATTAGATATAGCATTAGCATTTCAGGGCTGGGTTTTGTCGTTCAGTGAATTAGAAATACATATTATTAATTTATAACTTTGTTATTTATGGACGGATTGAAATGAAACGGACTTGAAATATTAAATTCTGACAAATATTGATTTGGGTTCTATTGTGTTAATAAAGATCCGTAACAATAATATTTCTCGTGTATCCTTCATGTACGTAAAACGTTCAGTTAAAATTTTATTATGTGTATGGATGAATGGTACCTACATGTTAATGGATGGTGTACGCAATGAAGAATATTGCATAATTAATTAATTATTAAGAACGTGGTTTCGAAAAATCAAATATCATCGTTAATTCACCTCCACTGAATGGGAAGGAGTACCAATTTACCAGGCGAATGACATTTCCAGCTTATTAAAGTAATGTTGAAGCTCGTGTTCGCGGTTCTAGTGTTTGAAAAGCAATCAATCAGTTGACTTGTCAACGCTTCTTGAAACTGCGTCGGTTTTTGTAGAAATTATTGTGTGTATTTTGATGGAAAAGTACGTGAAATAACCCTTAAATTACAGTTAATTAACTTATCAGGATGGTTAACGTTCATTTTATATTATTTTTTATGAATTTATATATATATATATAATATAGTCACGTCCACCGAGAATAATGTATCTTTGTGACGGTAAAAGAATTTTCCAAATAGGTTTAGTGGTCCCAGTATTTTCTCCGCATGCACAATGACAAAATTCGGTTTTTTTTTTAATAATATTTGTATACATTATTTTGTACAAACTGAATTGATTACATTTTTAGACGCATTAAGTAAACTTTTTATATGACTTAATTTCAGTTATTTGCGTAAATTACAATTAATAAAAATCCTTTTGTTGAGGTATTCGATTGGGATTTCTTCTGCAGTATTAACACTTGTATTTGCTAGGTACTTGTTTTCCATATAAAATTTACTTGTAGAAAAATAAAAACCGATACTTAACTTCGACATTTTACCATGACGTCATTTCATCATCCGTTCAATAACCCTTTATATTGTGCAGAGAGTAAACATACAGAGATAATCAATATTTTACAATCGTGTGATTATTAGGTTTTGATGCATTGATGTAAGATTTAATATCATACAATTAATGAGCCGCTTTTTAATTATTTATCACTTTAAAATCATAAATTTCGTAGTTCAGGTTGTAACCTGTTGAGAGTTGTTTATTAGCACTAATCTCTAAAACAATGGATTGTTTTTAATTTACATTGTCAATTTTAAATGTACTATAGGATGCAGCGCCACCATGCTGAATTTCAAACGAACTAAATGTTTATGTACTTATTTTGATCTGTTTTGCCTTGCTATAAATTAATGTGATTAGCGACAATATCATCATATCGCTATTGACAGAGTATTTGTATTTGTAGTGTCAAGTAAAAGTCGCATAGTGGTCGTAATTCGACCATACTAATGCAATAACGTTCCGTTTCAAAATAAATTCATAAAACTAAAGTTCGTTAACGAAAAATAAAGAAAATCGGGTCACAAACACAACAGAAAAAGAAATGAACTGTTTCGTCTTTTTGTTTTATTATTACTTTCTTAGTGTTTAATGCTACTGCAACCTCTGCCAGTGAGCTACTCTGTACAGCTTATTAACCGATGAGAAGAATAGAGCAAAAATGAAGCGAATTCAATCAGCGCGGGTATCAGAGGACTCCTTGAAAGGCTATTCTAAGAGTAAGGTGCGTTTGACCTCTAACCACACGATCAGCACTTGAGCCTTTCCATCCGACTTTTATTTAGTTCCGCAATCGATACATTACTTTATCGATTCAAGGCAATGTCTTACTTTATATATTTACCAGCGGCCCCGTCCGACTTCATTCGGGTTGGACTATTATTAAAAATTTACTATTTTTTGTCTTGATTGGATATCATTAAGATCGGTCACGCGTTTTTGAGTTATCTCGAGACATACACGAAAATCTTAACAGATTGATACAGTAGTATAGAAGGTATAACCACGGTCAAACAGGTCAACGGGGCGGGGCGCTCGAGGTGATAATCGTACCCAAATCTCTAACAGAGTTCTGGAATCGATTTGGAGGTAATCGCATTACTATGATTTAAGTAGAAGTAAAATCGAACGTGGAGACAAATTGTGTTGTATGAAATAAGAATAAAAGTTCATTCAAACACCCACATCCCAGCACTATCAATAATAACAATCAAAACAAACAATCACATAGTTGTCTGCGTCGGCCGGGTATCGAAGTTAAGACCGCTCGCTCGGCTGGCGCAGTCACTACCAACTGGTCCACGGGGTCGTCATTGTATAATTATATCACTGTTGAGCGCATTGACTTTCGCATGACTATGTGGTGAATGACGCAAATACGTGGTCCTTCGAGTTGATAATAAAAAGAGCAGGTAGTTTGTATCTTACGATAACCCTGCCGGAGTGACGTAACGTCGTGTTCGGCTTTACGGTCGATGTCAAAGGCGATGAACATCTGTCAGTTTTTAGTCAGTGATATGGTTTTAGTATGTTGCATGCCAGCGTGTAGTCTACCTTGTATATTTAGCGGGTCAATGCAGTTCGGTGCAATAAGTAGATCTAAATGCAAAGAAGACTATCGATTTTAAGTAATACACGAATCTTGTCTTCGTAAACGGCTCATTGGTATTAAAGGTCGTGCGTTATACGTTTGTGGTGTTTTTAACCTATTATTATTCTCTCAGTGACTTGCTTATGTTATGATATATTTTGGGAAAAAGAATTAACTTAGTTATGAACGTACCCCTTTTTTAAACGCAACGGTGAGTTGAAGTAGTTTAAAAGTTCATAAATGAAGTATTAATAATCGACCCGTGTTGATTTAACGGTCGAAATTCGACCATAATTATTTAATATCGTTCTGTTTTCAAAACGCTTAAAGATTGGTAAAAGCTCCCATATAAAATAAAATAAAAAGGCTGATAAACAGGGGAGGAACAGGAATTTCATCTCTGCCTATTGATATACAGATTTTAGATTCAAAGATTTTATTTATCTTTACCATTACTTTTATACTATTCAATACTCTTATATATCCTGAATATGTTTATAAATAGACATAGAACGTTCACACACTTACACCTTTCACTGTGGCCGTATTGGGGCGGCCTAGAATACTCTCCCCAATCCCATGCTGGCAGAACAGGGTGTCGTAAGAGGCGACAGA
>DWPT01002691.1:0-15721 GCA_018251895.1 Agathymus mariae mariae | reverse complement strand
GTTATATTTACAAATATACTCTAACATATCACTAAAGTTACTGTATGGCCGATAACGTAGACTGATGTCAAATATAATTTTATTAGGTATGCGATCTTTAACATGTATTGCAACAATAAAAAATAAACGCTTACGCAATCACGAACATTCAGAATTAACCTGGGTGTCATGCCCCACACCCGCCAAAGTAAAAAATATTTGTCACATTACTGTTCATCCCAGCTGGATATTTAACTCGGGACCACTCGCTCGGCAGATACTATCAACTGGCCTATAAATTCATCTCATCTATAATCAAGTTAACATTTAACTTTTTGTTAAATTTATATTGGCGAATTAGGCGTTTCTTGGTAGGGGAAAATCTTATGGGTTCGCGTCAGCAACATGATTATGTTTAAGGTATATATATTTGTATTAAATTGTAAATATAAATATAGGATATCATGACTGCTTCCGATTTAATTGTTCTATAATGTTACATCCTGTGACCCAACAAAAATCAATCATAAGTCTGCACTGCGGTAGTCCAAAGACGAAAGGCAACCTGTCATTAAAACCGAATAACAATAATAAGTGGTAATAGTTCCTCGATAGCGGTGTGGGAGATTAATCACAACTGGCCCCAGGTATCATCTGATCTGAGAACGGACGACGACACCACGCTTGGGATACACTAGAGCAACAATTATGAAGCCATGATGTATGGAGTATAGCCCGGCCTCAAGGCATACATTGGATTCGGATGAGACTTTTAAGGCGAGAGGCGCGATTTGTAAGAGTTGATGTTTGACGAAAATTAGTAGCTTAGGAGAATTTTAATGAAAAGACAATACATTTCAAATGAAATTGTGGGTATTAAGCTCAGTTTATTCTTAAGTAGTATAACTTTTTTAAAGTTTTTGTCATTAAGATTAATAAAAAAAAATGAGGTTCATAAAATTATCAAATGTTTATCCGTATGTTTGATCATATATTTGTATGTTATTTTAAGTAGAGTTCTCCAATTACTAATTCAACGTATCCTAATAATTCACTTTTCGAGAATACTAACGTCAACAGACATAAGTATTATCATTGCATTAGTTATAGATACAAAGTTTAGAGAGCCTAAAAAATATTCTCCGTTCCTGAATCAGAATACTGAGTTCAGGAACAGACAGAAAATTTAACAGACATCAATTAACTTCTTGAATTCAAGCACTTGACCTGGTTTTTATAATGACTTTTAGAATTACTTTCAGTACAAAATGTCTAATATTGGAAACTGTATTTCACTTCTAATTGGAAACTATAATTTAGTTTGATACAGAAAAAGTGCTCGTTTAAAAGTATTTTAATTTGGTACGTTTCTCGCTCCTACTTGTGATTGAATGTCAAACCTTTTATTTTGTATAATCGCTGCCGCTCATGGCAAAGCCAATGCCTCTTTGTTCCATAGTAGTAGACTATAAACCAAGAGCGGGACCAACAATCTAATACGTTTTACGTTGTCAACCATTATGCTAATAGAATCATGTGATTTATTCTGCGGAACGGTTGAAATTACATCGTATTGATAGATAAATAATTGATTTATAACTACAGGTGGTAGAAACCTCGATGAGGTATAGTCGGTACAGCATTAACTTCTAATTTAACTATCCTTTTAGTTGAGATACATCAAAAAATATAAGATTCACTTTAAAACTCATGATTATCCCTCAAATAATCTCAATACACTTAGTTTGAAGATTGTGCAACCTGAAACGCTGTGATAGTTTTCTGATCTCATTAACCAAAATTTTCCTGATTGTTTGGTTAGCCACATACTTATAAGTACGGTGTTACACGTAGATTTGTGAGATTTGATAGTTTTTGAAGAAAACTAGAGTAATTTTACCTTCGTAAAATACCATCCAGATCTGTTTCTGTTGAACTCTTTGGATCAACCACTATTTAGTTATTTAAACGTAGAACAGTAAAAAACAGATGAGTTACGTGATTAAAAAAAACATTATAGTGAAAAACTGTCATGGTGTTTAATATTATAATAAAAAATATTTCTCGGTTTATTCATATTTTGAACTTTCCACGGTAAAACCTCAACAGTTTCCGAAACAAAAAAATATTTAATAAATTACATCTCACACATAAGTTTCCCAATGTCGCAGGTGGTATGAATATAGATGAATATGATCACCAAATCACGACCCGAGTACAAAAATTTCACTTAGACATAGCTGTTCGCAGATAAGACAAAGAAACAGAGCCCTCTTTATATTACGGCAGTCTTATCACTTAGTTACCGATCTCCTCCAGACAACCTATTGCGCTGATAAAGATGATGGAGTAATGAGACAGGGTAGGGGTGTACAATTATGAAAAATACTTATATTTGTTTACTTTGTCACCAGACAGTTAAAGTGTAAGAATTGATTAAGAGAAGTATGAAGTGGTATTCAAATAAAGAGGTAGTACAAAACTTATGATATTCATATTGAGAGATAATGCTCTTTCACTTGTTTTTTTAATGTAGCAGTGACTGCACACGTTGGATTGTAACTGGCAAGGAGAAAGACCGTCACTAACTGCCAACGTGGTCCCCAAATGTTATTTTTTTTTTTACTTTAGTCGTTCTATACAGATTATTTTGTAACACATGAAAATGAGCTAGTCTATGTCACCTCAATAATTTTGAAAGTTTGTAGTATTATACATAAACTATTTATTTATTTTTATAAAATTATACATAAAATAATTATTTTCAACTATTGTCTGACCACTGTCAACTACTGTCAAATATGACTTTGCATATATTTAGTTGTTCCATGCTTAAAAACTTGGACAGCGAACTGTCACCTGTTATATCAGTCTAGTTTTCTCATTCAATGCTTTCGTTATCAGTCTTAATTAGAATACATATCTTCACAGACATAAATATGTCAAACGTTTTAACTAAAATAGTAGGTAAAATATAATTTAACATTAATTTGAGACATCTATACCTACCCGCTATAATACATTGTTTTTTACTGACTCGAAAATTAATAAATGTTTCTTTTGAACTATCCAATGCGTCTAGTTTAGTACTCTACGTTGGACAGTAAACTCTATATACTCTGTCAACAAGCGTGACTGGAACAAACAATTTGAAACTTTTTCTTTCCGTTATCATTTTTCATTATCAAAATCAATGTAATCACTTCAACCATTATTAAAACCCTTCCTAACAATGCCAGGTTCACAGAATTATCATAACATCAAAGTTCTATTCTAGTTTTGATAATTAATTGTTATTAATAAGTTCTAAAAGCAATTGAGAGTAACAATCATAAATTTTAACATTAATACTAAACAAAGCTACTTGACTTATTACTTAGTTATCTGCCAGTATTTGCGAGTAACATTAGCAAGTAACTGTCGTTAACGCAATGCGAAAATCTCACAAATGTATTACAAATTAATCGAGTTAGTGATAAATCGTAAATGTGAAAGATATTTGATATTGGGACCACTTTAAAAATTGATAGAACACTCTTTATGTACATAATATTAATGTATAATAATAAAAATAAAAGTTTAACTTCTAAAAGACGAATACAACAGGTTGTCCCATCACTACAGAGCGATCACTTCTAGAGAACATTTGGGTAGAAGACACAATAAAAATAACAGTTTGAAGATGCGCAATTAAGTGATCAAAAGAAAAATCAAAATAAAAAATAATAACCACCTTTATAAATATAACAAGCCATACATATAAATACAAACATATATAAACACAAACAAATAAATACATAAAGGAGATATTAATATACGTTAAATTCATAGGCTGTTGTACTAACCACTGAGAAGAGTATCACAGGGAATGTACAGAGAGTATAACTAACTGATCGAATCATTCATTCTGCTAGTTGTAAATCATGCCGAAGTGTTGTGTTATTCTATTGTAATAATATGGCAACATCACTAACGCTAGCTAAGGAGACGAACTACCTGATTTTAATGTAACTAGTCGGCAAACGAGCAGACGAGTTGGTCACCGTCACCGATAGACCACAGTAACACGAAAGGCATCGCCGAAGTGTTGCCGACCCAAAGGTAGCGGGGGGCTGCGACACATCGAAATACGTATGAAACATTTCATGTTCGATTTTATAAGGACGGTGGTAGCTAGCCAGTCGGGCAAATACCCTACCGTCGGAATTAAACTCGTATGAAGCGCAACGACCAGCAACAGAAGAGACCGTTCGCGATAGCCTCGTGCATTGTTCAACCGAGCCTAGCAAACGCGTTGGGTTGGACTCATAGAAGCATAGATCAAGACGGTCCATGCAATGCATTATGATAATGGCCGTGGCGCTAATTAACCTGTTATTATTATACAACCAGATGCGCCCGAACCGAAGAAAAAACGAAGAACTTGCGACTCAACTTGATTTTGAAGCACTTGTATCAGTTTCCCTACTAAGTACAACCGCACTTTAATATTGATATTAAAACAAGACCCTGGAATAAATTGTTGTGGGAGTATAAATTGTTGTGGAAGACACTGAGAAAATTAAAACTCCAATTAATGTAATGAGGAGGAATTTTTTTTTTGTTTTTTTTAGGTATAAACTTTGAAATTCCTGAACCCATATAATTCATATTTACACTCTTTAAATAAACATAATTTGCACTGACATTTTTGTTAAAAACTTTTAGTTTAAAATCTTAAAGAACACAATTGGTTTGTAAGTAAGTGATGATAAAACGTTTGTTTATACTTGAACAATAATTTTCCACATTTAGTAACTCCAGAAAAAAATCCAAAGAGCAAATTTGGTTTACTAATAAAAATATAAAACTTAATTGCAAATAAAATCGTGTATAACTCAATAACTCTGTATATAATTTCCTCAATAACACTGTGTAGAATTGTCTGCTACGAGCTATAAGCAACGATGCTGAAAATCTACAGAGACAATACGAATAGAAACGTATATGAAGTCTACAGATCTAAAAGCTATTTCCGCTTAGGCGCTACACATACTCGTGACCTCAATTACATGTAAGTGTGTTCGCAACCTATCGCTAATTGCCATCGCTGTCATTTTACGGCTGCGCATTAGCATTATTTGAACGTTATCAAATGCCACCGGTCACGTCGAAATGAATGTGATGTGTTGGTTGTACCACACAAATGTGATTACGGTCTGTGAAAATAAGTCTGAAGTGAAATTTTTATTTCATTTTCCTTATAACTCGAAACATCGTCAACGTAATCGTTATTGCAGGATAACTAAAGTAAACACCTAAGTAAAGTTTAATTTCGTTTAATTTTACGTGTAAATAGCATCCGATCGGATTGGATTTGAACTGAAATTTTAGAGGGAGAATATACCGGTCAAGTTGGTTTCGGATTCCCATATTATAGGACTATATCATGTTCTAAAGTTATCTAGGAACACTCCCAGTTTCTTGTAGAATTTATTAAAAAGGGAAAATTGGTCAATTTTCAGGTATTTTCTTTAATATTTTATGAAATAATCATTTTACAACAATAAGAAATATATTTATGTAAAAATATTTAATTTAAAAATATCGCATGTGTTTATTTATGGTAAAAATCATGATAAAATACTTTTAAAAGTCAAATTTAAACTTGAGCTTTCTAGATGATTTTCGGTGACAAAATGGTCGGGCCATTTGATTTTCGATGCAACAGTCACATGTTAAAAACATTTGATTACGAAAGGAGGTAGTAGCTTGCGACGAAAACAATCCTTACAGTACCACCTGGATTAAATACAGAGGTTAGCAACCTACGACAGTTTAGCACGCGCAGATATATGGATCCCAAATAACTATTATCTCACTAGCGTTTTTATCACTATATCCGCTAATCTTTGCTCTCTTCTAATAAACCAAGGGCCTTAAGCCTTGTCTTCTAAGACTCTGGAGTGTAACAGATGCATATCACAGGTTACCTAGATGTAAGATAAAGACAGCCACTCTGGTGAATATATCAGTTGAAATGCTACTTAAATTCATATTTACATTGCATAAACACACGGAAGCTGGCCACGGGCGGTACTGTTCACATGCAGATAAAGTTCGGTACACACCAGCCACTGTTTATGGCTATTTATCGCAACTGGCTTGTATTTTACGCCTCAATAAAAAACCAAGTGCGTTCACAGCCATAGAACAGCTTGCTTTTAGAATTTCAACCGTAGCGTCCAATTAATAAAGGTTAAGGGTCTTCAGCTGCACTGCAAGCCTACGTTGGCTCCACTATAGTATTGGAGTGAACGTTAAACTTATGTGGAGCACGCTTGAAAAGTTTTATGGGGCTTAAGGTTTCCAGTTAAGAAAGTGTAAAGAGAATTTTTGATATGAAAACTGCTCTTTTAATATAACGACCATGATGAGAATATATCGAAGTATTATGAATTTATTAAACTTGTAGTTTTTGTACCAGGATAATATAAATAAACTGTTGTAAGACTCCAATTGATTGGTAAAGTTCTGACAATGGTTGTAGAACCAATGCAAGTGCGAGGTAAGTTACTGAAAACAGTCACACTTCTTACACAGTCACATAAACACTTCTGAGCTGCGAATGTCACACTAACAAAAGGTCCCTCTTTTCGGAGATAGTTAGTTCTCTATCACTGCTCTATATCTGCTTGGCAACTCATCATGTTTATTTTGGAATCAATTCTAAAATGTACAGTTGACAAGTGGATGTCCCGTCCTTAGTGCCCGACCACTGGATTTCGACGAATTGGAGGTGATGAATAGGTGCTCGATGTTTGATTATTCACATAAAAAAATCTAATGATATTCACGTAAATGAGAAGTTTAATGCTTTATCACTAATAACAATAAGAGTATCTGTGTACTTCTAATAACATGTTCGTAAAATTGTTACGAAAGCGCTTATTGACTGAAAGCTTATGTCATTTTAAGTAAAGGACTAAGTTAAGCAAAATTGAGTGCGGGTGATAGTTGGGTGGGTGACCATTAGTGGTAACATCTAAACACTTTCTTGCTTCGGAAGGCATGCTTGGTCATCAGTTTATTTCATATTAAACGCAAAACCATGTTGAAGGCCTTTGGGCTGCATAAGTATTTTCGACCTTTTTGTTACACCACTGACCTATGTAACATTTTGCTAGAGTAATGTGGTATAGTACCTTTCAGGCCTTCTGAAGTTCGGCGAGTACCGCGGCGTACCCACGGTATACACCATTCAGCGAGGTGCAACTGAGTTTAAAGCGAGAGTTATTTCTCTCAGTTCTCCTAGTAAAAAAATATCTATAGTTTTATAGGATACAATGTATTGTAATATATTATTAAAAAATAATTTCATACATATCGTGGTGGTACATTACGTTAGCAAAAGCATTTGGTCATCTTTCTGGATAAAAACCAACAATATAACGAAAAACTTTTTTATCTGCTTTTATCATCTAAGAGCTGGTTTTCAGGACAATCATGTAGGCGTCTTACCTGGATGGGACAGTACCCCAAGTATTTTACAGGCGCAATCTTATGTAACAAGGATTAGTTGACTGAGATCACCATTTATTAGAACATTTTAAATAAAGTTTCCTAAACAATCAGCTCACGTTACTGTGACAACGGAATACGAGCGCGCGTCCATTACCGGAGCCGTGTCCGATACCGGAAGAGTTCGCACGGCGTCGGCACAGCCGGTAACAACCTTCGACATCACACGATGAGGACAGTGATGTGCTCAGCTTTACATCGATAAAAACTCAAAAACCCCATTTGCGAACAATAATATATATTTTTTAATTTTTTCCCTACAAAGACAGGAATTATAAAGTTTCATCATTCAAATCTGTACAGTACATGTGTATAGGAGGACAATCTATTTGATATATCTCAATGCTCTCACCCAAGATAAGATAACGACTTAAACGTATGATGATACAATTTTTCATAGTTTTCTGTGCAATTATTTTCACTTGCTCTGGTGAAGGGACACGCCATAAAGAAACCCGCAAACAGTGAGTAGAAAACGTGAGTACTTTATAATATTCTCAAAGGTGTAATAACATTGTCAAATCGCCCATGTCCACTTTGGTGACCTCTCGATTGTAAACGTAGAAAAGACAAGATTTATAGAAAATAAGTTTAAAGTTAATCTACAAACAACTAAAAGAAAATTACTAAAAGTTCTGTAAAGAAATATTTGGTTGATCCTGTTCATTACAGCTATAATAATAGGTAGTAATAGTAACACTACTATGAACCTGAAAATTTGAGAAATTCTAATCGCATTTTATTGTTTTTATAAAATAACTCTTTATTTAACTTAACGTCGCGCAGAACTAAAACCTAAATATAACTTCATAAAGAAAACTAAGTATCCCATAGCGGAACAAAAGCTCAAATGCCACCCTCGTCCAAATTGAGATTGCCAAGATGAACAAGTTTGGATGACCCTAAAAATAATTAAAAACCCCAACCATTTAACCGTGGTTGGTACGTTAAATCTCATCTTGGAAGCTAGATAATTATCCTGGCGACACTCCAAAGTGTCTCGCTCATTTCAATTAGGTCTTTTAAATATTCAATGTCTTTAAAATAGGCTGCCCGATTGCAAGCGCTAGTGGAGTTCCATTACATCTAAAGGTTAAACGGGAAGATGGGACGACGTCTTAATTTTACGACGAGTTTTATGAACGCAAGGTTTTGATACTGATAACTTGGCTATAAAAGCCGAGATACGTTGAGTTTTTTAATTAAGAACAAGATTACAGGAAGACCGTTTACATGTAAAGTCATTATGATTTAATTATAAACATGCTTTTTCGATTATTATTATGTCGTTATGTCGACTTCATAGAACCTATGTAATAAAATGTTCCACAAAAATTTTAAGTTTAATTGGAGACTCAAGCAAGGTGGTAGCTAGCCAGGCAGGCTTCACGGATAGATAATAATACCAGTAATAATATTAATGGCTTAATAAGAACACTTATAATACAATCCTTATTCGTAGTCCTACCACCAAGCAGCCTGGCTTCTGTCGCCACCCCACGACACCCTGTTTTACCAGCATGACATTGGAGAAGTTGCCGCACCAACACGGTTAAATTCTTAATATGTTGAGGTTGTATTAAGTCTAGGTCGAATTCCACTACCCGTGTTGCACCCTGCAGTATAATTAAGAAGACAGATGAGATGAGATTAGATATCGCTAGGCGCTGTAACACTCAATAGTACTCCAGCATCTTTGGCTATAACTACCACCCTCTTTCTCAAGTTAACCAGTCCTTCTAGGATTTTTTAACTTGTTTCGGATTCTTGGTCAACAATGTCAAACATGGTAACACAACTGACATTAAATACGTTCATAGGCAAAGGTAACCGTTTGTCATCCATAAAAAAGTACCTCAGCATAAATAAACAGTACATCGGTAAACAGATTCGCGTAACATAAATACAATCTTCGCTAACTAACAGTCGACAAAAGCACATATCATCCGCAATGTGCACAGTCATCTAGCAAAGCGCGGGTAGGAATATCAGCATATCTCAAGATCGATATCGACAACGCAGATAGATGAACATCGACAAACCGGCGAAGCGAGCGGAATGCGTCCGGGCGCATCACTAGACGCACACGGACTGATGATCATTGCTGCGCATGCGCTCTATAAATAATATGTTGTAAAACGATTTTCGATAGATTAATCTGAATCGTGCGCGCTCGTGCGCCGCCGGGGCAGGAGAGGGATCTATTGTAGATCGATGATAGTCGAAGAATCGTCTAGAAGAGGCTCAAAAAATTAAAAAAATATATGTATATATTTATACTAATTTCCATCACCTTTTTTACTTCTGAGAACAAAGGTAAATCAGGTCTGTGAATCAAATCTCATAATAATTTTGTAGTTCGTACCAGCTATGTAAAATTTGTATCTTAATGAATAAACCAGATAAATAAAAATGCACTCATAGTTTATGAGATTTCGAATACTATAACCGTAAGGCGTAAATGGAGCCTTAAATTACTAGTAATTGTTGCGCATTCTGACTATCGTGTTATAGTTCGCTGTTGGACGAAGGTCTCCCCTAATTGACACCATCACGTTTCGGAATTGGGTATAATCACAATAGTATTCCTTGAGCTAAAATGAAACATCACAAACATGCAAGATTGAACACTCATCCATGGCTCGTTCGACACAGAGAAGAATCGAACTTTAGGATCTCTCATTAAGCAAACAGGCTCGTTACTAAAAGTAATAAAAGAAGGAAGTGTGAAACAGTTTTGAACTTCAATTTCAATTAACAATATTGTAAATTAAAGTAGTTCTTATGTATGTGAGCTTTTTTATTATTTTTGTAGTTGTCGGCTCTAAACCATTCCTCACTCTACAATGACCAGCGCGCACGCGTGTTCGTACATAGTACCTAAATGAGCGTTCGAGTTCTTGTGGGAATGTCCGTTCGGACTATTTGTTGCGACTACACGCTGTACCATCTAAATGTCGGCCAGTGAATGTATTTACTCCTATTTATGCGATATAGGAATCGGAATTGACCCTAAGCCTCAGTGTGATTTGTGTACACGAGCACAATTGCTTGTCTCGCGGCCCCACCTCGGGTTGCGTGTATGTCCGCAGCCATTACCATTCAGTCGTTACTGCTATTGTTATTGGTGGCACTTTACTGACGTGGGCTACATACCGTTTCTATCCTTGACTATCACACCGATTGCCATAATAAATAATATCGATATTGTCGTAATATATAACATCGGTATGGTAATGGATGTTGCCATTCATCAATAAAACAGTATTTTATCGATTTTTATAATTCATAGCCGTTATGCAAGACGTTCATGGACATGGGTCAGTTTTTCTGTAGCTATTAATATCAATAGTCTTGACAAATACATAAACATCGTTTAAAAAATTATGTCTTAAAGTTCATTATTATACAGACAGACAATGATGTAGGTAAAAATGTCATTATTTTGCTGGGTTTCTTCTGTCCGCTAGCCATAATGACCACTCATCATCAGGAAGCAGGTCTGCGATTTCTGCTCTTCAAACGACGAAGAAAATACTGATAATCTTAACTCTCGTGTTCATGATTGGCCAGTTTTGTTTTTACACCATTCCTTATCCAACATCTTTATTTTAAACCATAGAAGATGGTCCTCCCAATCCGGAATTGGAATTGAATTTTACCATTCAGAGGACACGTGTGGTTGGAATCCTCTACCTATATGTATTTTTGGCAACTTTACATAACATGTAATCGTCACTTGCACTCACGATTTCAATTCATCGAAGAAGCTTACAACCCGAAGAGGTGTTCATAATTTGCGCTTAATTAACAAAGCCTATAATCTTAACACGTTTCAGGAGACCCAAACGCAGCAAAGAAAAAGTTATATATTATCAACATGTGAGGTTGACATATGAAGATTGTCGCTAATCATTTAATAAGAACCATGTTGACAACTATAAGAATTTCTTCAGAGATGTGTTTGATCCTTTTATCAATTTTATCAACCTTTTATCAATGCGAATACAACAAATTCCACGATATAAAGTACATAGCTGGGCATTTGTCAATATGTAAATATGTGTGCGTTCATTTTGTATTGATACACACAATTCCTTTTAGACTACCGTTACGGGCGTTCCACTTTGCGTTGAACGGACATTCGGTCAGGGGTATTCAACTGCAGGCCAAGTAGAACATTTTGTTATAATATAGTCCTACAACAAAATACATTCATAAATATAAAGGTAAATTCATATATTATGCAAAGTCCCTGCTTAGGCATGCTAAGGTGATGACTCCAGTCGTATGATGGATCTCTTATTAATAGGTGAAAGCAGCTTTTTGCTCCTTCATCGTCTGCTTATTCAATCAATTGGAGCAAAATACTTAAAGCAATCTTTAACTTAAGTTTAAAGGATGGTAGTATTAGAAATTTAGAATATAATGAGTATTTTAATAATAGTACCAAAAAAGATGACTTTTTTGATTTTATAAACTCCTCGCAAATCAAATCACTTCAGTTTGTGCTTGCTATGGGCAACACGAGGGATGAGCGGTAAGAAACCCCAAGCAGAAAACTTCTTCATTTACAATCTTTCTTTTTTCATTCCAGTCTTTTCCATTTCCAAGAGTAGCAGTACATCTGCAACATATTTATAGACGTTTGTGATAGAAATATCGTACCATTTTGTACTATTATTTACCTACATCTAACTTCAGTGCGATATACTGAAGTTTAATTTTCATAATGATATTATCTGTCCACTTCATATTTCGATCCATTTCCGTCATGTCGGTACTAGTACAGCTGTAGCTGCAACATAGAACTTGCACAGTAACTTAACGTTAAAAAGAAAGGCCATTCGGATGTTAATGATCTCTGTATAACCCAGTTTAATCGCCACGGCGAATTCACATGATAAACTTCTTAATTGCATAGACAGGTATCATCCTCCTTCTTATATCAACTGTGAAATGTTCTTGACTTGTCTTTGTTAAAATAATGGACGGAATCAAACAACAGATTTACCGATTCTTTTCGATCTGAACACGTCAACAGCTTGGTCGATCAACGTTCATGGATGTCGAATACCGGGTATTGACATAAAACTGGTACAACGAAAAATGGATAATCATAGAGTCAGATGTTGGTGCATGGCCCAAACACAACGAAACCTGTCATTTATGGGTGTAGGCAAAAATGTAGTCCACCAAGCGCTACTCAGAGACAAAAAACATCTAGAAAAAGCGTCTACGTTTGAAAATTGTCCTCGGGATTGAAAATACCTAGATGTTTTCAGTGCGTTTCTTTGGTGTGGATTTTTGGAGAGGTTCCTGACCAGTCCAAGTTCAGAAAAGCCTCCACAGAGCTCAACGGCAGCTATCTGACGATAGCTAGTGATGATGGCCTAAAATAACTTCCTAAGCACGAAAACGTTCACAAAATGTTGCCACTAGCCATAACCGAACGCGCCCGTGGTTGCTTATCTTGGTCGAACACTTACGATCAACACAAGCCGTCGCGTCAGGTTGGGTACGTTTTACTTTTGTTCTATGAACTGTTCATATGGGTCGAAATTACTTACTGCAATACAGGCTCTGTAGTGAATTAGATCTTAATGTAACAGTAAGTGATTAGATCTAAACTTAGATTACAGGTGGATTCATTAGACATGTGCCTTAGAAAAAAAAGCTTGCTTGAAATTTCTCCGCATTTTCTTCAAAGGTTCATGGCTTGCCAAAATAATGACAGTGACCTAAGGCTGCAGCATAGCCTTAATCCATTTAATACTGAACGGAGACGGTGCGCAACAATGGAAAATTACGAAACGCGTTGATGGCGAGACACGCGAGTCGCTACGATATAGATCTCAGGTATGTCAGTTGAAAACCTTATAGAAGAGCTGAACCTTTGTCAGCATCGTTACGAATAAATTGACTATATTCCAATCAAATATTGTGATCAAATTAAAATAAGTACGAAGTTCACGTGTGTGAATAGAGAAACATACTACTCATAAAAATGAGAAACAATTGTCATTTGAACATTATCTTATTTCACAAAGAAAAGTCTGATAGTTATTGTCTAAATTGTAATTGTTGCGTTATAAGGAATATTGTTCTAATATGATGTGATAAATTCTGGATAATAAGCAGTTTCATTATAAGCAGTTCCGTTTATTCTTGAAGCCAACCCACTCGGCTACTAGAAGTGAACCCTACTGAACAACGGTCCTATCTGTTGAGGCTCGCTGGGATCTGCACCGCCCAGTTTATCGCCAATATTATCCGTGCATACTGTTAGGGTTCTTTACCTAGCTGGCTAGCTACCTCCCTCCTTTTAGAGTTAACCCTGCTATGTTTTTATGTTTTCGGTTGCAACGGTTGAGAGTCAGTAACGGCTCTCTTGCTTCCATGTTGGCTGGCAACGCGTCAATGTTCTCTTACGTATTGCGGACGTCCTTGGGCGTTGATGACCATCTACGTGGTCCAACTTCTGTTTCATCGGCTATTTAAGTATATAAAAAAATTAAAACGTAGATATTGAGTCCTAGACCAGGAAAAATGTTTTAACGTTAATCTCCAATTAAATATCCAGTGTGCTAGTTAAACACCCCTTGAACATACAAATGTAGTGTAAGCCCATAATTGTTAATTTCAAACAAAATACTCGCAATAGCTTTCGCGTTGCACTAACTAACGATCCCATTGCGGGATGCCTATCGGATTTCTGTGCAAAGCGGGCCCGGTTCGACCGTACTTTTTGGTTTTGGTTTCCAACCTTTAAACTGTGGTTTAATACAACGATGAAATAATTTTCTGGCGATGGACATTGAATGGACACCACAATATAGTTTTCAAATGACTTTAAAACAAATAACAAATTAATGAAAAGTCTCTTTAAAGTCATTATTGTTTATATTATTTATAATGTTTGTAGATATTTCGACCCAGTTACATGAATCATTGTCGTGGGTAGACCGTCGTATTGTAATAATTTTCAAAACCATAATAAAACCATATATGAAATAGATAACAATAAAGATGTTAAAAATTAATATAAATTAAACGACTTTTTGTACATTAATACAACTGTTATCTAAAATTGTTATGGTTCATTTGTAAATAAAATGATTAATCCATAAACTGCTAAATGTTACTGCAATATAGGTATTAACTATAACCGATCTATTGTTATATCTGTTAATAATAGAACAAGGCTGCCGACTCAAACAATATATATAAAATATAATGTGAAGATTATAACGGACTAAAACTACAAATATAGATATTAATAGCTTAGTGATTAGAACGTAGACCTCACAAGAGCTGGTTCGAATCCTGAACGCACCTTAATTTTTTTTTAATTATGGTCGTATTATAAATCAATTATCACCCGCTATGGTGAAAGAAAATATCGTGAGGAAATCTGCATAGCTGGGAGATCTCCATAATTTTATAAAAGGTTTTAAAGTCTGCCAACCCGCAGTTGTCCAGCGTGACAGACTATGGCCTTAGCCCTGCCATTACGAAAAAAAATCCGAGCCCAGCGGTGGGACAGTATGTGTGGTAAAGGAAAAAAATCATTGCAAATTTTGTGGTGTTTGTGCGCATACTCTATAAGATACTCTCTGGAATCACAGCACTAATTTGAACATTTATTTTACACATTTCAAAATAATGTTATTCCGGATGGACATACATATATTATAGTTGTATCGTGTGTATATGTAAAAATTAATTGTCCAAGCCGAACGAAGTTGGATCGAGCTGCTAGTGTTCAATATATTAACCATAAGTTAAAAAACTGATGGCGTTAAGAATTCTTCATAATGACCCTATGGACTCTGTTTAAGGACTCAGTTGCACCGACCAAAAAGGAATGCGAGTACATAATGCATGCGCGCACGCACGCCGCGACGCGTCGAGATCGATGGATAGTATCGATCCACACAAAGCATCGAGTCGTGATCTCGATTACGTTAGCATTCGAAAGTTTAACCGTTTATGTAAACCTGGCCTTTGTTGTCTTATTTTTGTTCTGTACCGATTCTGTTACAAAAACATGCTCTTTGCTTATTCGTCGGTTTCATTTACATCACAAGATACTTTTTTTTTTTATGGTAACAGTCAACAAACGAGCAGACGAGCCACCTGATGGTAAGTGATCATTGTCGCCCATGGACATCAGCAGGAC